>CM065389.1:10465000-10565000 GCA_033060915.1 Euryodendron excelsum | reverse complement strand
TGAAGCACACACCTAGGTATTTTAGGGTTAAACCCCCACCTAACACCTCATTGCTTTCTTAATCCACCTCTAATTCACATAATTAACATAATTAATTACACTTAGGATAATTAATCATGATTAATATAAGCTAAGCATGAAGATTAATTAAGCTCACTAATCATGGATTAAGCTCACTAATCATGCTTAAAAATATGACAATCCCCCCAAATGCAAGTTCTCATTAAACCATGCCAATCAAGCTCCTTGATTAAGGATAATCATGCACCACAAGCATGCTATTAAGCTAAGTATGATGCTAAGCAAGCTAGAGTTTCACATTTTCGTTCAACACGACCATTTTATTGTGAAGTACCAGGGCAAAAACGATGAGAAATGGTTTCATGCTCATGGAGAATGGCAATAAAAGAGTTGTCACAATATTCCTGAGCATTGTCAGACCAAAAGACCTTGATGTCATGAGAAAATTGTATTTTGACCATACAAGCAAAATCATAATAAATTTATTGAAATTGAGATTGATTTTGCAAGATATAAATCTAGGTATATTTAAAGAAATTATTAACAAATATAACAAAATACTTGGATCCTCTTATAGTAGAAGTGGGCGAAAGACCCCAAACATCAGAGTGGGCTAAATCCAAAAGAGCTATGGCAAGAGAAGTATTGTTATTAAAAGATAAAACATATTGTTTGGCAAGTTGATAGGATTGACAATCAAAATGTTTATTAGGGATAGAGACTAAAACACCTTGAGACAAAAAAAAACGTAAACAACCTATAGAAACATGACCTGAACGTGAGTGCCAGATATTAAGAGAGAAGTTGAGAGCAGATGAAGCAATATTAAGGGTGACAGCAGTAGTCTTAGTAGGCAGATGAAGGTGAATAAACTGAAACAGTTGACCATGTTTATGGTCTATCCCAAGAGTCTATCCTGTTCTCGGATCCTGCAAAACACAACTAGTAGAATAGAAAAGGACAGTAAAACCAAGATCACATAATTAGCCGACAAAGATAAGATTCAATGTGAGTTTAGGGATATAATAAGTACATGGAAGTGGAGACATGACCAATATGATCAATAGTTATAGGTGATCCATCAGCAGTGTAAATAACAAGAGGAGCAGACATAGAGGATTTGGAAGAAAAAACAAACAAGTCAGAAGTCATATGATTGTTACACCCTGAATCAAATAACCACAAAGAAATACCTGAAGTGGCAGAGAGAACAGTAGAGGGTGGATTACTAGAGGTAGTCATAAACTGCTGAAAAAGTGCAGAAAGATCACTGACATTAATCATAGCGGAGGAGGAGGGAACATTAGAATCCTTAGTAGTGGCAACAGCAGACTTAGGATGAAAGTCTCTACGGTGAGAATTTTTAGGATAGTCACTACGATCGTAACCAAGACCACACTGATGACAGTGTTGACAGATCCGAATGGGACAGGTAAGTAAATGATGATTAGTAGCATGACAGAATGTATAGTCATTGTTTCGAGAAAGAGGATTAAAAGATGTCCTAGTAGATTGAGTAAAAGAGCTATGAGAACCACCAGAAGTAAACGAGCCTTGAGAACTACCAGAAAAATCTCTGGATCGAGAGCTAGAAGTGATAAGAGTTGTGTCTACAAGTGGCAAGAACTGTGTCTTCTCGGATAGGAGCTCAGAAATAGCCTGTTCCAAGAAAGTGAGAGAGGATCGATGCAAAAAAGAGAGTTGAACAGGCTCAAAAACATCAGTGAGAGCCATGAGAAATATAATCAACAGTTGCTGATCTCAGTAGAGAGCAAACTGAGCAGCATCATCAAAGTAGGTCCAAGTAGATTTAGATGGAATCAATTGATCCTACAAAATATACATCTTAGACATAAAGGCATTGATAAATTAGCCAGATTTCTATTCCAAACGATACAGAGAAATCAAAAGTTGATACTGGGGATGTTAATGGGTTTCTGGGGATGTTTTTTGTACAGTTGGGCTCGAATTGTTGAGACGAATTTGATGATGTGATCAGATTTGGTATTTAGGCAGTATTGATTTTTACAAAAACACAGAAAACACCAAAATAGGGTTGCGGCAGCTAAATAATAGCAGGACAGTGGCTAGAACAGCAGGCGAAGGTTGCAGAGACAAAGTTTAGAGGTCACTAGATCTTGTACCTCTGATACCATGTTAGAATAGTAGGGAAAACAAAACCAAAAAAAAAAAAAAAGATGAGTGAGAATTCTATTGTATATAATTTTGAACAAGATGATATGTATTTACAGCAAGTTTATGTGATATATATAGAGAAAGATGAAAAACATATCAACCATGAATCATGACACTGTCGTTGACAATGGCACCTTGTTGACAATGGTGACAATCTCTCTATTGTCTGACTTCACAAATGGAGCTTAACAAGTAAGACAATAGAGAGATTATATTCATATTAACAGAGCTAAACCCACTTTATAAACATCTAACTGAGGAGTTATACTCGCTCTAATATATAAAAACAAACAATTTTATGGGAAAACGTTAAATTCACATCCATAATAGTCGTACCTATAGTCCTGCAAAAGAAAAGAAAAGGAAAGAAAAAAACTGCATTAACAAGCATAAATGTTGTGTATTTATACTTTTAATGATAAGATACTAATAATTGCGGTCACTTGATTCAAGAATTTAGTGGTGTATCTGTCAAATACACGAACAAGTATTTAAGAAGAATTTAAGAGGTAGGCTGGCCACTGCAGATTCAAGATTTACAGTTAAATACCATACGATACACAATTGGTAAAAATCATACCACGAGTGGTTCCTTAAAAACACTGGTGCAAATGGCGAGATTTTTTTTCTCCTCCAAATACATGAAAAGTAAATATCATACCGGAGCTGCCTACTATAATTTTTTTTACTTTCCTACTTATTATGTTACCATAAAGGCTAGGATTAGACGCATTTAGATATACAGGCAATCAAGGTACATAAAACAAAAAAAAAAAAAACACAAAAAATGTTGAATGTCCATTATTATACCCGTCCCCTAAAAACTTAATTTTAGTGATAATTAATAATCTAATATGGTATTAGATCTTCGGTTATAAAAAGTATTGGGCTCGAGTCTCCAATTATGCTTGTAGGCCCTGTTTGGCAAGCCAAATGTTGACATCTAATATGAAAATATGAAAGAAAATCTTCTCTTCTCAATTTATATTCACACTTATAGATGAAAATAGTTTAGTAGTCAGATAGTGTTGAGTACTCGGTAGTAATTCATATTAAATTGTGATACATAGAGTGTGCATATATCAATAACCTGAGTTTGTAAAGTAGCGAAAATTTTTTTAAGAAAATATCCTATCAGATTTTGCCAATTGATATTTTTTTTTAAAATCTCTTCACTATTCCACAAATTTTGGTTGTTAATGTATGCATACACCATGTGTTATCATTTAATAAAAATTATTACCGAGTGTTCAGTACTACCTAATCATTAAACCTATTTTTCGAACATAAGAAAAAAGAAAATCAAAAGCAAAGAAACAAAATACCAATGGTAGTTGGTGATGAGAGAAACATAATAAAAAACAGTAGAAGAACTCATCAAAATTGGAAAGGTCACCAAAAATGGCCGAAGGAGAGGTGGGCCGTATCCAAACAAGTAGGAACCCGAGAACTCCAAGCAATGAAAACAGTGGTTGACATCGACGACAAACCTTGCAATTGGAGGCGCTTAGGTGTGAAGTTGGAAACAGTTGCAAGTTTTTGTGACTTGTGAGGCCCCCAGAGTGGTCCTCCGTTTCTTGTGTCCCTTTCCATCAGTTTCACTGATGAGAGAGAGAGAGAGAGAGAGAGAGAGAGAGAGAGAGAGAGAGAGAGTGATTGGAATTATTTGGGTGGAAAACTGAAAATAGAGAATGATCGGAATTATAGAGAGAGAGAGAAAGTGATTGGAATTATAGAAGAGAGAGAGAGAGAGTGTGATTGGAATTATTTAGGTGGAGAGAGAGAGAGAGAGAGAGAGAGAGAGAGAGAGAGAGAGAGAGAGATTGGAATTATTTGGCTGGAAAACTGCAAATAGAGAATGATTGGAATTATTTGGGTTGGAAAACTGCAAATATATTCTTCATCATTTTCCCAGAAAACAAACACCAGACTTGGATTCTACACAAGTTTGTGGCTATAAATCTGTCTGCTTGAAATCTGATTTACAATTCTTTATTAGCACATATATATATATTTGCTTGCAATTACACTGAAGGGGAGTGGGTGGCGTCCCCGCAATGCCGTGTAGGCGTCCTCACACGTGAGACCACTTGATCTAGTTGGTTGGACCTATGGCTTGGAGCCATTGGTTCTGAATGGACCATCTAGCCCAAGCCAGGGGGGCATGTGTGAACTACATTGATGTCACAATCTAACAATGGGTCCTGGCACCTAACCTTGAACATGCTGCATGGTTTGCCCATGCACTCATTTAAGATTTCAGACCCAAAACAATATATATATATATATAAAGAAAAGTGAGGAGTAGCCCGAGTGAAATTGTAATTACACTAAAAATGTTTACTTTTCTTTTTTTTTTTTTTTGGGACCACAGGAAGAACAAGCAGTGGCCTAAATTTCTTGGGTACCTATAACCCCTTGAAAATTTGATACGCGCGACCTAATTTATAAATACCCAAAAATCTATAGGACTACGGTGTAAAGATTCATTAATAATTTCATATACTTAGCAACCATTACTTTTTCATATTATATTGCAAATTATAGTTGTATCAGCGATTTAGATTGTTGAACAAATATCGAATATCATATGCAATGAAATATGAGGGTTTTTTTTTTTAATGAAAGCAACATGAACCCTATTTTGTTAAGTCATCCATGAGAGAGAGAGAGAGAGAGAGAGGCATAGGGTTAGGTGGGTTTTTAAGGAAAAGATTAATGTTTATAAAATGTAAGTTTTTTGAAAGAAAAAAAAAAGTTCCTTTCATTCTCATTTGACAATACTTAAGTACGCCAAGACAATGTTTAAAATCAACAACAATCAAGTTAATGACACTAACAATAAGTGTAAAGCATAAGGAAAATGCTAGGGATATCCGATATAGCACAAATTAACTAACGAGTAAGGAACAGCCTAGCACTACTTAGAGCAAAAAATCATCTTCGTTGAATTAGATTAAGGAACTGATTGGTTGGCGCTAATCTCAAGGAATAAATTAAGTAATATTCTTTCGAGTCAGCTAGTGACACGACACACCTAATATTTATTTCTTTCTAATTATTGCTTGTTTAGAGCAATTAAGAAAATATACTTCCGATCTTATTGGACCTTATTTGACAATAGCTTGTTAAGTATTTGAAGACAGTGGTTCAAAATCAACAACAATGAAGTGGATGACACTAACAGTTGGTGTAAAGTAGAAAATCATATTTCTTGAATTAGGTTAATGAATTGATTGGTTGGCTGACCTTAGGGGACAAATTAAGTAAGAATCTTTCGAGTCAGCGACACGGCGCACCTGATATTTCTCTCTTCCTTTCTAATTATTGTTTATTCTAAAGCATTGAAGACTATAATTAAGTCCATTTGATCTAGGTTTAATCAACTTGCAAAGTGGACACATGCCCACTTGCATAAGTGACATTATATTAATGGGTTTAAGTATGTAATTATCGTATTGTTTAGCCCAAGGACTTGAGAACAAAGTAATTTTCGCTTAAAGTTTTTTGGATTTGTGTGAAGTAAAAAAAAATTAAGTACAGTTCTTTTTCTAATTATTGAGCAAATTGTTTCCCCATCCACGGCAGAGTGCAAGGTGCAGCTTGTTGACACCTTAAAGCTATACAAACGGGCCTTGGAAAGCAACCCTAGACCAAACTTCAATTTTCAAGGAAATTTTTTCTCCCGGGCAGAGTTTTCGAAGCATGTTTAAGAACTCAGAAAATCAATAATAAATGATTTTACCAAAATACAAATGTTGATTTTTTAAATAAATTACAAAACATCACCACCAAAAAAGTTGATTTGTTACATCTGGTTTATAAAACTTCAACAGATAGTACAACTTAGTCGATTTTTTATTTAAATAGTTGATTTTTAAAATAAATAAAAATAAACCATTTTGTACTATCTGTTAAAGTTTTGTAAATAAGATGTACTATGCATTGAAATTGAATTTTGATAGTCCAAAGGACAAAGCATTGAAAATGAGATGACATTGTTGTCTTGTTATCACCATATCTTCCTATTATTTTGTCATTTACATATACTGCAAGGCAATAGAGATAATGAATGCAATTTTTTTTTGTTTTTTTCCTAAGGAAGTGTCAGGCGAGGCCATCGGCCTGCTGACCTAATAGGCCGTCCAGTCTGGCTTGATTTTTTAAAGAATTGAGATTAAGATTTAGGTCAGTGAGATCAAGCTGACTTGATTTTTTAGGTCCAATTATTTTTAGGGCTGGGCTTGAAATTATATTTCAAAGTTCAACCCGGGCCAAATATTTTTATTTAGTTTAAATATATATATACTCACCTATATATATACAAACCTACATATACTTATTTACATTTATATTTCAAAGCTTAGCCAGGCTTAAATATTTTTATTTAGTTTTAAAAATAAATATATATATACTCACTCACATTTATAAAATAAAAATAAATATGTATTTTAGTTGGGTTGGTGGGCGGGTTTGAAATTTCAATTTTATTTTTTCGGCGGGCTTGGGCAACAAAGTGAGGCCCGACATCAGGCCAGGCCGAGCTCGGGCGACTGTCTAAAGTATTATTATATAAGTCAAGCCCAACCTGAACCCAGCTCGGCCCATCCAGTGGCCAGCTCTAGCTTGCACGCACTTCGATTAATCTTGAAACTTAGACAATCCCCTCATCCTACACATTAGGTATTTATCGGACAAAGTCCTTGAGGTGACCTTAAAAAATTGATAGCACGTAAGAGGTTTCAAACCTAATGCCTTAAATGAGTGTACAAATAAAAAAGAGTGACTCTAATATAATATATGAAAGCTATAATAAATAAAATATTATTATATTTACAAGGAAACAGTATATATATATATAAATATATAAATATATATATATATTTCTCCTTATTTTATTATGTTAAAAATAATCTCAAATTTGAAAATTATGTACAAATAAATTTTTGGTTATCTAAGAACAGTCGAGCTGCATTGTAATTAATGTTTATGGTCATTTATTTTAAAACTAAATCGCAAACAACTAATTTGTACATCATCTAGATTGGAATTTTGCTTTTATACTTATGCTTCTTGTCAATACTCTTTATAAAAAAAAAAATTATTCATTACTCCCTCCCCTCAATACATAGCGCTTCCAAAGCTCTTAATAATTTTTCCTCTGCAAGACACCACAAAGGTACAAAACATTGAGCAAACCATGGATGAATTTGAAGCAGAAACTCTCTGGGTGGGGATTAGATGGGCCCAGTTGTACCAATATGTGTAGGCCCTGGTGACAAAAATTAGTGAGGACAGTGAGATTAATTTGGGTGGGACCCAAGTGGCCCACCTAAATCAAATAAAACGACTCACCAACCAATTGAAGCCCTCTCCATTGCCTGCTTTGTTTATTCTGCAAGCTGGAACCCATTCCATGCAAAGATGACTAGGCCACAGATTCGTCTCACAAGTCACACCACGTACTAAAATACAAAAGACAAAAATAAATTGAAAATATTAGAAATTAAGTAACAAATGAAATATAATTGTCAAAAACTTTACCTTAGTTTTTTTTTTTAAATTTAAGCATTGAAGATATATTTTTCGTTAAAAAAATGGTTCTCATTTAGTATGTTGAATAATCAATGATAAACTTAATCTCTTTAATATGTAAAGATGACTATCGTTATAATTAATAAGACTTTATTAAACTCATTTAATAAATAATTTATTGAAAATTTTTACAATTAAAGTACTAAATGGGATTGGATTATCAACAAATTTTTATTAATAGGGTGTTTGACAACATAGTATTCGCATTATGGTTTAAAAGTTGGAAGTTGTCCTTGTTTAAAATTTGTAAAATGACGGCCTTCATTTCTAAATTTAAACTATTGATTTCATACAAGGAAATACAGCATAAGTTAGAAGGAAGGGAAAAAAAAATTACAAAAGAGCCTCATCTTTCTTATTAAATTAGAGTATCAACCAAAAAGTAAAAAAATATATGCCAAAAAAATGAGATAAATTAGATTTGAAATTTCATTTCTCCTTCTCCTTTTAGCATTCTTGACTATTTTTCGAAGAACTTTACATTTAGCGGTAAAGTATATATTAAAGAGAAGAATTTTCCTTTTATTTTTCACATTTTCTCCAACCTTTTACAAGCACCAAACAAATTCTTATGTCAACGTTTGGATGTTAGGAATCAAGAGGCCAAATGTAAATCTTATTTTGTTCTCTAGCTGAAATTATTTCATGTGAGTCCAATATAATTACACCGTTTATAATAAGTTTCATATGGGACCTATATACGAATAATTAAATGTTGGTGGGAGTCACACCACCAACATTTAAAATTATCATTTTCTCATAACGAATTCCTAATCATACATACCAAAACATTTGAATTTCATTGACACATGAATCTTATTACTAATAATGGTTCATTCTCTATAATTGCTGTCTTGGAAATATAGCCTAATGGCTTGCCATTTTCTATAACTTTCTATTAAGGAGAAATAATTAATATAAACTGGATGTACATGTTGGCATACCATTTACGAGGAGGATTTATGGACAATTCTTTCGGTGCAAATAGTGTAGGTGGCAGTGTAAGGTGTTCCATAAGTGGCATATCAGCATTCAATGATATAATCTAATAAAGTTAATATTATATAATTAAAAAATTCATACAAAATTTTTAAACAAAATGATATAATTAAATGAGCATTTCTTATTTTAAAACAAAACAAAAATTCAACATGACACTTAATTACAAAAATACCGTTATCACATCTTGAGAAATTTTTTATACATATTTCATTTTCGTCAAACACTTATGGGCTCGATATAAGAGAATGTTTGCCAATGGACACGTAAAGCTAGTCAATTTGCACAACTTGTCCATACCTGAGTGTTTTTCTTCTTTTTTTTTCACTATTTAAATATTTGGGAAATACATTTTGAATTTTCCAACTAAAGTCCTTCTCAAATGCATTATTCTTCTTTACCACTAGGGCCACTAGCTTTATTTTTTAGTGGGCGTCTCTAACTGTCATGTTTCCAACCGGAGGACATGGGGTCATAAGAACTAAGAAGCCGACGAGGAGAATCTCTTAGAAATCATAACCCTTCCACCCAAATTATATGCATAAACCATTAATCATTTACTCACCAACAATGAAAAATTCATTCGTATAAGATAAAACAAATGAAAATAAAGAAAAAAATAATGGAAAAACTTCAATTTTCTTCCATTAATGCCAATTATATATAATTAACATCAATACTCAACAAGGAAGAAAGTACAGACTTAAGGTTATATATACGTTGGATCCACATGAAATAACACTTCCAAAACTTGCCCTTTAGCATACAAAGACAACTGCAACACGGCCCCACATATACATATTCATATATAGTTTCATATGTATATAAGTGGGTATAAATGAATTTAAGCCTAAGGAATCTACGGGGCAGCGACGGTCTCCCCTTTGGTGGGGATGACTTCGGATCAGGTGGCGGCCGGTGCAGAATCTTTCTTTGATGCCAGGGAGCACTTCTCTTTCCTTTCGTCTTGGTTCATCTGTTGTTGTCTACACTCCACGCTGCAAAAAGCACTATCACCTCTGGGGATAAAAAAACAAAAATTTAGTATTTCGTAAACTAGAGATATTTGTGAGGTTCAGTGTAAATAACCAATTAAACATGTATAAATTTTTCATGATGATCAAACTAGATATCGTCTGAAGGTTTTCTTTAGCTAGTTGACCAGATCAAACAAAGTAAATATATGGGACTGGTGGCTTACTTATAGATCAAATTATGATTATTTTACATTTATTAAAACAGTGCCATTTAGGCCTTGTAAACTTCCTTCAAAGCAGGAAAACAAAATCTCCAAAAATCAGAAAAAATATATGAAAATTCCCAACTTCGTAGAATTCGAGGATTTAAAGCAGCCAGCTGCCAGAGGGGAAAAAATCATATTTTTCTTTAGAAAATTTAACTGGAGTAGAAACCCAAACAGAAAAAAACTCCAAGGCTTCAAACCCATGAAAATATCGCAAGACTTGGGAAAGAAAATTGAAAAACATATACAATCACAATGAGTTCTGATAAAACTATGCTTTCGCAATCACAAAAAAAAAAAACACCATATTTCATGTAGTCTTTCTTGCTATCAAGAAATTTGAAAACGTTGGAGAATAAATGAAACCATTAAACGAGATTTATATGTGTACAAACGAGTGCATATTTGAGAGAGAGAGAGAGAGAGAGAGAGAGAGAGAGAGAGAGAGAGAGAGAGAGAGAGAGGGAATACCTGTACATGTAGATGTCACGGCCGGGGACCAAACGGCGCTTACAGAGGGAGCAAGTCCTCAAGAAGTGAGCAGTCTCGATGAAATCAGCGGAATTCTGACGGTGGTTCCGAGGTGAGACGGTGACGGCAGCCAAGATCCTTTGATCCAAGCGGCGGCCGTCACCACCACCACCACCATTCAAAACATCGGTCAGCTGCTGAGGAGGGGCCTCGATGTTGCTTAGATCCAAGGTGAATTCCGTCATGCTAGTAGTCCTCTTTATTGGAGGACGTGGCCTCTTCCCCAACAACATCTTTCTACTACTTCTGCTACTACCCCTAAAGGCTGACGATATAGAGAGAGAATAAAACTTTTAGAGAGAGAGTTTTTAGAGAGTGGGAGGGGGAGTGGGAGATCGGGGAGATGATGAGTAGATAAACGAAGAGCCAGGAAGCAAGGAGAGAATCTGGGCCGTTGCTTTTTCAGCCATTGCGTTTGAGAGACGTCCACGTCAGCCCTCCTCCTTTTTTCACTTATTTTGATGTTGAAGTGATTCTCTAAAGAGAGTGAAAAGAGAGTGAAAGATACTGTTGCTCTGCCAACCAATCGGTGAATTTTAGGGTATTTGTATATAACTTATTTAAAAGTTTATAATTTATATTTATAAATTTTATAAAATGGGGTGAGTGATTTAAAAAAAATAATTTATATTTAATCACATATTTTTAAAAATAATTTTTTAAAATAACGTACAACTTATACCTACATGTGTCTAAACAGGATTGGTTGTAATTGTAACCTCAATTATATATATGATGAATCTATATATTTGTCTCGCCTATACGAACAAAAGGTTGAAACTTTCAATCAACTTCGATTGACCGGCAGATTTAGGTCTTCCGAGCGCTTTGCGCCAAGTAATGAAGTGACTGAGTTTGCGATGTTGAGAGATTCCAGAAGCTGAATCAAAGACAGCATTTTTATTTTATTTATTTATTTGAAAATAAAAAAAAATTACTTGATTTTCACACTATCCGTACCTGTGTCATATCATTAAGTAAAAAAATTTGTCTGTTAATGACAATTTTCCTGAAAAATTAGCTAGTTTTGATAATAATAAAGAGTTACCACTAAAAATGTTATTCTTGCATAAATTATGTACAAAAAAATTCATCAAAATAATATGGTAATGATACTTTTACGATTAAAAGATACAATGATTGGTATTTTTGTAATTAAGAGTTATAAAAGTACTTTTCATTCCACCATTTGATTCGGTGGATAAATTATTTATGAATTTTCTAGTTATATAGTGTTACTCTTTTTTTCTTTTCTTTTTTTAAAAAATTATGTTCTTATAAAATTTTCATACAAAAAAATTAGAATGATGTGGTGGCCGCATTTTGAAAATTATGAGCCAAAGTAATTGAATTTTGGTTTAAAATATAAAAAGACACAAATAGCCACATCATTTTGTATGAAAATTGTATACAAAAATTTTATTTTTATAACATTATTCTTTCTTTTTAGGCTTTCTACTATAAATTGTCACTAAATAGACTAAGCCTTTTGTAATATATACTCACATATTCTTTCTTTTTAGAATGTTTGTATTTAGTACTATCTAACCACCATACTTTTTTCTCTTTTGGTGGATTTTTTGTTTTGAAAGAATAGACACATAACCAGACTGTAACAATAACTACTGCTCTATATACGTGGCAACACACTGTTTTGTCATGTATTTATATTTTTATTATTTTTTGAATATTTCTTGCCAATACAGTATTTATATTGTTATCCTTTACTTGAATATTTCGCAAATATAATGATTCCATGATGCCAAGAATCTAGAAAAAAAATAAAAACACATTAATAACACAATTTTAATACGTGACAACTTAATATGCTACCTTTTACAAAAGACAGTATGAATTTCTTTAATCCAGGTCGGAGAAAATCTTTGTCATAATCAAGCCCCATAATTCTAGAAATTAATTCTTTTCTATGCATATCATCACTCGACACTCATACCAATACATTGTTTGTTCAGACAATATTTTCTCACCTACTTAGGGTCTGTTTTGTAGGATTTTTTGGTAAATTTTTTTGGATTAGCTTTTTTGGATTTTAATTAAAAAAATTTTTTTGCTTTCTTGCTTATTTTAGTTTATAAAAATTAAAAAGCAAAAAGAAAGATTAATTTTTTCGCTTGGAAACCGAAAAAAGTCTAACTCAAAAAAACTAAAAATAAACCCTACCCTTAGAGGTAAGATTTTGAGGAGGAACTACACTGCAAAAAAAGGGCTACAGTTGAGGAGATTCGAGTACAGGTGAGGTGAGGTGAGGTGAGTTAAGTATGTGACACACACAAATATAATACCCAGGGAAAACAAAAGCAAACAGAACCGTTACAAATTAAAGCAATGCGGAATCTAGAGTCTTGGATCGAAGCTCAGAGATCACACGACCAGCTGCCTCCTGGACCGACCGACTGGTCAGTCCCTTTGATCTGTACTCGTGTGCCATGGTGTGAGCTTATTTTAAGAACTTTGATTACACCGCACCAATTATGCTGAGGGGGTCCACCGACCCAGCTGTCCTTGTCTGCCAACTTGTTGCCCAAACTGTCAAAACAGTTTCAGCTTGCGATAAAAATACATATGGCAAATTAGATTCACCCCTCTTAAAGTTTTAGGCTAGTATAATTTATTTTTTAAAGTTTTAAAAATTATATTTTCTTTTTTTGAAACTTAAGATGAGTTGTATTTTTTTTTTTTAAATGTTAAATTTTTTAACAAAATATATGTGATATCAACAAAAAAAAAAATTTATTACTTAAATTATTCTTAATGTATATAAAATGACAATAATAGATTTTTTTTGCTTATGAAATTAATTAGTGTGTTGATTTTGAGTTTTTTAATAAAAAAAAAAGATGCATTATCAGTACAAGATTCTAAGAGCAAATTAAATGTCACATCTGTATAAAACACCTTTTTAATCAATAAATAAATTATAAGTCTCATATTTTTTTAAAACTTTATATACTATAATTAAAACCCCATATAGATTCTATAAATTTTTATGAAAAAACAATTCTAGTTAATATGAGAAAAAATGCCATACAAAAAGTAATATAAAAAATAACAACGTTAGTTAATTTATATTAAAAAGACAACGGTTTAACTTAAAAAAATCAATTGTACCAAAGTTTTTACATCATATATAATATATATAAAAAAAAACACACGTGGGGGAATTTAGAAGCAAAAAAACAAAGATTTAAAAAATCAACACACACTAATTAATTTTAGAAGAAAACAAAAATCATATTTATGTCATTTCATGCACATTAGAGATAATTTAGATAATGAATCTATTTTTTTTGCTCTCATCACATATATTCTGTTAAAAGATTTAACATGTGGAGAAAAATCCAACTCACTTCAAATCTCAAGGGAGGAGGAAGTAATTTTTAGAATCTTAAAGGGTGGATTGTATTAATCTGAAATATCAAGGGAGGTGGATATAATTTGCCCAAATACATATTACTCCGATTATATATATACAAAAATGAGTGAGTATGTAGTTTGCGTAAAGATAGTTATCATAATCGAAAGAGACATTAAATCGATGAAGTTATCAGTTTATGATTTATTAATTTAACTAGTAGTTCAATCAGTGTTATAAATTAAATATATTATATATATATATATATATTATCTTAAATATAAGTTATATTAGAAAGTAAATACAAAGAATTGAGTGGAGCAATGGTAAGTCTTATTTAATTTTAACCCTTATTTTCCAACTTCAACTCTTAAGAGCCACAAATATATCAAAATTTTAAAAAAGACTTAAAAAGTCAAAACTGATCAACGACACTAATTTCATTTCTCAATTTCTTATTGATTTCTAGATCCAAATGAATGTGTTTCACATGACTTATGGATGCTACAGACTTGTATTTAGAAGTGAAAAAAAGAATTGAAAAATGAGATTGTTTATTACAATACTCTAAATTAATGGAGTGTTCAGGAACAAGCACAATATTGATCAATAAAAAAAGAGGTATAAGAAAACAGAGAAACATGTAGGGGCCTTGATAAACTTTGTTGTTGTATAAATGGGATTACGTGGAAAGAAGCTATATATTAATATAAAATGACATAATTTTTTGTAATATATTTTATATAATTTCATTTAGTTAATTAATTGATAGAATGAAAATATTCATTTGAACTATGGAGTGAAAATGATCCCAACATTTATACGTACTGTTCCACAATATGAGTGGCTCGGTAGTAGGGAAATAAAAAAAAAAATGTTAAAAAACGTACAGACGTCATGCAATGCAACAAAGCTACTTGTTTTTCCTTTACCAGGCTAGTTCACAATAATAAACTCACCGCTAGCCCTTTTCACTCTTTTCTTTTGTCAACTTCGCAGAAAACTTCTATTTTTATGAATAATTTTATATAATCCTCCATCAGAAAGATGTCTCAGTGGCACGTTTATAAATAATAGTAACTCTAGTGAATATTTTGTTTTAAATGAGATGTTCTAGTCGTGAAAACTTAATTTCATAATTTTATAATTTCATAATTAAGTAAATTACTTATATTGCATGGTTAAGAGATACGTAAATTAATCATTTATGTGAAATAAGTTTAATTAATGACTTTAAGTAATTAGTTAATTTAAATTATTTTTTGGTGTATAGTAAGGTGTCGTTTGCATGCACGGTGGCCTGTGCAATTACGCCTTGCCTAATGTGACATTATTAATATCTAAGTAGGTTGAGGGTGTGACACCAACTCAGCCACATCATTTATTTTACATAACGCAACTTCTGTATTGTTCTCCTGTGTGTATACCATTACTCTCAAATTCACTTATAGAAGAGGAAAATTAGTTGTTCCCAGATTGAAGAACGTTCGTCTCCTTTCTCACTATATGTTGTTGAAGTCAATACATCTTTTAAATTTTTAATTTTGTATAGTGTCCATATCTGAATTCATTGCCCTACTGTATATCAAACTAATTATTTGTCATTGTGACAATAGGGCCATATATTAGCAGTGGTCCAATTCAGACTTAAGAACCGGTTCATGAGAACAGCTCAGTTGAAGTTGAAATTGCCTACATAACATGGGTATCCCTCTCTTAAAGAAAGATTGAGACTCATCAAGAAGGCAATTTGCCCCGAAAGGGTCGACGAAAGCAGTTGCTTAGGACCTACTTATATTTTGCAACTGGCCATTTAAAGCACTGACTTCATCTTTTTTCAACAATGACTAAATACCTTAGAGCTCCACCTGTTAATCATGATCGATCATTATCTAGTGCGAAGGAAAATTCTATTCTGACAAAAATTCTATACATAATACATACTAGAATAATGTGCTGATATATTTATAATTAAAAATTATTTTAGTTGGTACATTGTTTTAGCTAATAGATTTCAATCTTTGTTACCAAAATAATCTACCACTCTAGCGATTTACGTATTTGAAACACCATTCTGAGGCATGGTACACTAATGTTTTACATGGTGAATTTAGTGATCCAATATAATTTTAAACTTTTTTCTTATTTATTTCTTTAAAGGTCACCTAAGGAGAAAAAAAATAAAATATAATTAAACTAAAATATAGAAAAAAATAGAATTTTAACAAAACAATATGCAAAAAATGAACCATAATACTCTTATAATGTATTTTCAGATGACTAATTTGAAAACACATAATTTTTTATTAAAAGACTAATTGTTAAACGAAATTGTCCTAAAAGTACCTTAATTATAATTGTGTAATTGATATAAGTTTACGTTTAGCGTACCATATTCTAGAACGTATGGCATGCCACGTTTTTGTTTTCATTCTCGTTTCACGTACTTGAACGATTTGCATTCTAGGTAATATAGATTCTAACTCACTCACATCATTCTATATATATTTTTATTTGTATAGCATTAGTCATTCTTAACTTGAAAATTTTTCAGAGCAAAATTCTATTTTTAGATAATTTTTTATATGAAAGGCTCAATGTGAATATTAGTATTTTTGAAATAATGAGTCAAAATAATAAGTGTTTAATTTAAAATGAAGCGATCACATACAGTTGCATCATTTTTTTTATAAAAAATGATATAAAAACCTTTGATTGTGTATAGCATCACTTTTTTTTCTTTTTCTTTTTTCAATAGAGTTCATGCATGAACATGTTGTTTGGTGACAGCAGTAGCTCCATTGACAAGTAAAGTTGAAAATGAAGTGGGAGGAGGATTCGAAATCAATCTCATATGCAATAATAATTGATGTTTGCCACCAACAAGAGCGCTGGCAAAAACTTAATCATGCTGCAAAAAGGACACACATTCCTCATTGTGCCATGGACACCACTTCAGTCTCATTTTGTTTGGGGAGTAAAAGTTCAGTGCTCCCAATAAGAGAAGAGACCAAACACATCATAGCAGCAGCTAAAAAGAGAACCCTACAGATATTCCACTACTTCATATCTGTATCCAGGCTGCGGAATGCGCCAACTGATTCTCATGGGCAGTTATTTGTGTGAGGAAACTACAATGTTAAGGTGTCTTTCAATGAAAACAACCAACACAATAGAATGACTGTAGCCAGTGGAGCTGCTGCTCTTTCTCTTTCTTTAAATTTGAGATGAGAGAGAGAAGATTATAGCCAAGTCGTAGTTTGAGAAAGGTTAAAAAAAAATCCAATGATGAAGTAGTACCGACTTTTCGGTACTTATTTATTGATAGCAAATTGCTTCTCACCCCGTCGGCTGACAGCACCCCTCGCTGATAGATTTTGTTCCCCTTTTAAATAACCTTTATATCCCTCTTTCTTCTTTAAAATAACAAGTTATTTGAACTCTTTTACTTGTATTTTTTTTAGTTTTATTTAATTTTTATTTAGTTTTATTTTTTTAATCAATTTTATTTATTATTTTTTTCATCAAATTTTTTTTTTTTTTTTTTTATATAATTTTTAACATATTCAGAATCTCTCCCTTCCTTTAAATTACCTTCCTAACTTGACACTTCACTTTTTTTATATATTTTCGTGTATTTTTTTTTTTCAGTTTTGTTTAAATTTTTATTTAGTTTTGTTTTTTTTTTTATTAGTTTTGTTTCTTTTTTTTTTAATAAGTTTATTTGTTGGTTTTTTCCATCAATTTTTTTTTTTTTTTTATTTAATTTTTGACACATGTCAAAACCTCACATTCCTTTTAAATTATCTCTCCTCAAACCCTTGACAACTCCTAACATATATCAGAACTTCCCTCTCTCTTTAAATTACCCCCTAACCTCCCCCTCCCTTATAGGACACGTGTTCATTTGTAGTACGAAGTAATAGGTACACCACCAAACGCGTTGGGAGCAGAATTTGGAGGCAATATTGATTAAAATTTCTATTTTTATATATTTTCGTGTATTTTTTTGTGTATTATTATATGTACTCTTCATTTAAAAAAAATGTTTGTTCGCAAGCTATAAATGTGTTTACTATTAATTGTTAGTATTTTTGTTAGTTTCATATATATAATTTTTATTTTGATTCATATTTTTATACTTTTTAAAATTTTTACAAATAATAACTCCTCAAATCTACAACTAAAAAATAAACAAAAGATTACAAACATATAATAAAAAAAAATTTATTCAAAAAAAAAATAAAACTGATAAAAAAATAAAAATAAAAAATAAAAAAACTGGTTAACAAAAAAAAAAAACAAAACCAATAAAAAAAAAGAAACAAAAAAAAAAAAAAAATAAAAACAAAAAACAAAACTGGATAAAAATTGAAAAATATGTAAAAGGACATAAACGTAAACAAAACTAAACTTGGGACTAGGACCGGAGGGGGTGTGTCAGGGGGTGCGAAAAGCACTTCTCTTATTGATAAAGCAAAAAATAGTCAGTGTAACAGTCATTTATGCAGGAGCCAGAGAAATGTCAGTATAAAATAATGAGTCAAATATTTCAGCCAGCTTTTCTAGCATTAGTTGCTTATTGATTATTGCACATCTTATGTATACAGTATCAACTAGCAACTGAGCATAAGCTACGCCTGATGCTAGGCTAATGCTAAACTTTTTCAACACTGAAATCACTATGACAACTAATCATGCAAAGCTATGCACATAACTATACAGCTTCTCTCTCTGCTTCACTTAAATGAATTTGATGCTTGGATGTTCAATTAATTTCTAGTATAGCCTTGGAACATGGAAGTATGAGATAATATTGGAACAATGAGCCTAAGAGAAGATTGAAAAACTGACCTTTCGGTTTTAATAATATTGCCCATGAGAAAAAGAAAAAAAAAAAAAACAGAGAATGTCTAGCACGTTTATTTACCCCAAAAAATAAATAAATAAAACGAAGATGTTGATGTATTTTTTTAAAGTTCGGCATCCTCTTCCTGCAGAATCAAAGTTTTTGTGGGAAATGAGCTTCTGCAGAGGCAATCTAATTTGTGGACATTTCGTTTTGAGGTTGCTTGCCAATTTTTAATGAACCGATTTAGCTTGTCTCGAATGAAAAAGACATAGAAGGCCCAGTAAATCTATGTTTATGCTGCAGATTTAAGCAATTACCTACTTAAGTCTGTTTGTTTATGCTTGGCTTCTGTTTGGATTGCATAATGCCTAGTTCTTCTTGCAACGTTAAATCAACGTTAAATTTGATTGGTGAAATGACGCATGTAATGCCAAGCTAGAGATGGTGTAAATATATATATATATATATATGGGTACATCAATGGATATAACGACATCCTTTCTCCAAAATTGCAAGAGTCGATCAAGTGATATTACTACTAAATATGTTTTGGCAGATGGCAATGAGTAAATGGGATTTGGTGTATGATCTTATTCATTGAAAAATTTATTGGCATTTGAATATTGAAAACTACCAGGCGACAAAATAAAAAAGAGAAAAAAAAAATCTAAAGCTTGATATAACCATTCTGGATCATCCATTCCATACTCCAATGCTTATTCACATTCTTCAGAGTCCAGTAAGCCCACCCAAAGGTAGCCCGCCCGAACACATCCAACTGGGCATTGGCAAACTTTTGGTAATCCTTTTTTGTTGCCCTACTGACTTGCCATTCAGCTACCCATTCCCCTGCAAATTCAAACCAGCAGGTTCAATAATCTTCTAGCTAGCTAGCCACTAAATTGAAAATAGCAAACCTCTTCGAAAATCAAGCAAAATTTGAAAAATATATACCCACAAGAATGAGAGGTCCGTTTGATGTAGTAACTTGACTCAACTCGGCTGACCGGTTGGCTTGGATGAAGTCGATGTTTTGTTGGACGGTCATGCCGTTGAAGGTGTCGGAGAAGAGGTTGTAGTAGTGGATGTCAATGACCGATCCATCTAAGCCGCCGGCAAGAGAGAGGAGCTCTGTCGGATCGGCCGATAAGCGGTTCGACATAATCACGTAAGCCGTCGAGTGCTTCCGGACGGCGTTGTAGCCGGCAGTGTAGTACTTGGTCAGGCTATCTAGAGATACTCCGGGCGCTCGAGGCTCGTTGATCAGCTCGACCGCGTAAAGGTTTGGATTCTTAGCATACCTATTAGGTGAGGGAGCCCAATTGTTACCATATTGTCATGTATTATAGGAATCAGGCATGTGAATTAATTGTACCTGGCTGTAAGGAATTCTATAACATCCACTGTTTGTTGTATGTTTTGGTCTGACAGTCCCCATTCTTGAGACCCGTCTCTGGTAGAGCTGTGCTCGTTACCATTTTGAGAACCTGGTGCAGCGTGGAGATCAATAATGACCTGAACTCCATACTTCCTGCAAATAGAACACACCTCAGGATGAAGCATAAATTTTTACTAAATTGTGTATGTAGTCTCTGAGTTTGGGTATAGTTTCTATTTCTGTTTCTGTTTTGTTTTCTTAGATTTGCCGAATACTCCTATCGAAAACTAGTTTAAAAAACAATTTTCATCGAGATCTCGTTAGGTAATCCGGTTCTTTAACTTTTTCTGAAAAAAATTTTCAATTTTAAACACCAAGAAAAAATGTATATGTTTAATGAGTTTCAAAATTGATATGGAAACAATGGCATTTTTTGACGTTTTAGTTTTATTTTTGAGAACACGAAAAAAAATTAGAAGTTTTCAATTTTGTGTTTTTGAGAACACAAAAAAATTGAAAACAGATCCGTAACCAAATAGGCAAGAATTCATGGCAGGCATGTCATTGCTTAGACATATATATGCTTAGGCAATTGGGGGATTGAAAGAAACGTACTGTGCCCATAAGAAGGCATTGTCCAAGGCTTCCAAGGATCCGCCGACGTAAGGCGGTGGCGGTGTTGGATCACAGGCCATCCACCAGCCAACAGGAATTCTCACTCCATTCAATCCATTGCTCGATATGAACTTGAAGTCCTCTTCAACTATGTAGGTACTCCAGTGCTTCTGTACACAAATATATAAATGCATCAATTTTTCTTCTCATACAATCAAGATCTTATAAATTCATCTAATCAATTCAGGAAAAAAAAAAATAGTAACTCCTTGTTGAGAACTGTTAAGTCACCAATTGTTTCAAAAAGCTTAAAATGTTAGAAAAATCGGCCAAACAATATGTGTTAAATTAATCACGTTTGAAACCACTTCTCAACAGGTATTTTAACCCTTCCACAAGTATCGTAGATTGAGCTTATAAGTTAATCATATTTAAGTAACTTGGGGCTTTTGATGACTTGTTTTTTTGAAAAGTAGCACATAAAATAGAACATATAGAATTTTGTATAAAACCTTCATATACGTACAATGATGTGGCTTTTAATTTCATACCCAAAAAAACCACTATTTTTAATTGGGCTTGTCGGGCTTGGGCTGGGCCTACAGCTCAGGCAAGAAATCAGGCCTAGCGAAGACAAATCCCTAAGCCCAAGCCTTACCATAGCCCCATTGGTGGGTTTGGGCTTCAAGCTTTTGGACCGACTTGACCAATTTTGATAATATTTTCAAATATTGGTTTAAACTAAACTAAAAAAAATAACAATTAGCTTAAAAATTGGTATAAAAAAAAAGTGTAAGTGATTTAAATAATGGTTATACTAAACTTATAAAAAATCTATCAAAAAATATAAATAGGTTATAATATAATTAAACTTATATTTTAATATGATAATTAACTAAACGTATAATAATAATTTGTACGATATTTATATAATTAAGCTTATAGTAATAATTAGTCGGGCTTCCAAGCCCACTCACATAGGGCCGAGTTTGGGCCTATTAGAGCTTGGGTGAAGCTCAGGCTGTCATGGACTTCGGACCAAATTTATATCTTAATCTAATTTTAGTTCTTAAATTAAAAATGTCACTATCCTCGTATTCTGATAAAATTTTAATGATTAAATTCTATTAAAAAAGGTAGTAGAAGCAGGAAAAAAAATGTACTGATTAAATAAGTTGAAGTTACCCAATTAAGGAAATTAATTAATGTCTTGCTTCCACGGTCTTACCCTCATAACTTGTGGAGCCTTGAGTGGACCATAACTATTCGTCACTTGAAACTCGCCAAGCGGGCCCCCAATTATCGTCAGGATAAAAACAGATGGGTCATCATCTCTCCAGTTTTCATCCCCTTTCGAATCAGCTGTCACCAGGTCTTCTGTCTTCACCTATAAAATTCATAGTACGTATACCATTTTTTCATAGATAAGGAGCCAATAAGTAGCAATTTAATCGTCATTCACCATTTTCTCTAGCTGTAGCTCTCCAAAGCTAAATTTACAAATTCTTAATAGGAGAAAGCTAAGTAGTAATTTAATTTTCTCTAGATTTGCTCTCTAACATTGTGTTTAGATCCTCAATTTATGATTAAAAAGAAAAATAAAAGCGATACAACAAGAAAAATAAATCGAAAGAGCTCAAACTTATTTATTTATATTTGGTTGGTTAAGAAACTAAAAAGAAAAAAAATGAAAAAGAAAGAAAAATACATATTTATTAAAAAAAATATCATTTTCTTTCAAGATACAAACTTATGAAACTTTGAAAGCTGGCCTAATAACTTTGCCAAAAACCACTCTACTTGTTTATTTTACATTTATAACCCTACCACAAATACTCTTGTAATTAACTCACCAGTTATGACTTAACGGCTTGACTTGCATATGGTTTGGGGCTTGTAAAGATTGTTACAATTCAGTGCCCCAATCTAAAATATGAAGTTTATTAAAATTCAGCCAGATTCCACTTTAATTTTTTACGCTTACATGGAAATTACTTCTCCCCCTTCCCTGACACCGACCCTCCCTTCCCCGACACCTTTGTTCCTTATCATAATTACTTTTACCCCTTTTTTCTTGAAATTAGAATCCACGAACCACCCCACCTGCCTTTTTTTTATATTTTTATTTAGTTTAATTTTTTATTAGTTTTGTTTGTTTTAATCAGTTTTGTTTATTGTTTTTTCATCATTATTTTTTTTTTAATTTATTTAATTTTTGACACATGTTAGACCTTCACCCTTCTTTTAAATTACTCCATATAACTCTTGATACATGTCAGAACCCCCATTTCCTTTTAAATTACTTCTCAACCCTTGACACATGTCAGAATCTTCCCATCCCTTTAAATTGCCCCCCCAACCCGACACCTTACATGCGTTTTTTTTTTTTAGTTTTGTTTAATTTTTATTTAGTTTTCTTTTCTTTTCTTATTAGTTTTGTTTTTTTTAATCAATTTTGTTTATTGTTTTTTATCAATTTTCTTTTATTTTTTTGTATTATTTATTTTTTGACACATATCAGAACCTCCCATTCCCTTTAAATTACCCCCAACTTTTAACACATTTCAAAACTTTCACTTTCCTGAACATGGCTAAATCAATATTCGTCTAAAAGACTTTTCATTTGAAAAAAAGTATTTGTTCGCAAGCTATTAGTATGTTTACTGATTAATTGTTAGTATTTTTATTATTTTTATATATACTTTTTATTTTGATTCATATTTTTATACTTCTTAAAATTTTTATAAATAATGACTTTCAAAATTTACAACTAAAAAATAAACAAAAGATTACAAACATATAATAAAAAAATTATTCAAAAAGAAAAATAAAACTAATAAAAAAATAAAATTGATAAAAAAACAAAATAAATAAAACTAATTAAAAAAATTAATAAATAAATAAAACTAAATAAAAAGCAATACAAAACTAAAAAATAAATAAATTAAGAACATAATAGTAATTGTTAAGAGAATTTTGAGTGAAACGGAGGAGGTTTGTGTCAGGGGTAAAAAAAGCAACTCTCTCCTTACAATCATCACAAGTTGATTGATGCGATGATTGATTTTTATTTTGACACGTACACTGAATAAGACGCATTGTGCCAAGTTCCTGAATCTGATTCTTTTTTCTCGTTTTTTCCATTGATGCTGACAACCATTAACTTAGAAAATATGAAATAAAATAATAATAATAATAAAAAGAATCGGATGCCTAAAGGACAAGAAATAAAAAATAAAAAAGAAACCTGTAAGAAGAACCCATTGGGTCCTTTAATCCGAACGCGGCTTGAATCGTCAGAGTTTCTCACAATCTGGAACGTTTCTGATCCGCCGGGCGTGTTCGCAACAGCTACCATGTCGATCCCATTTCCAGCAGTGTCTAAACCCACGAACTGTTTGTTGAACACCCTAAACTGAAAGGTTGTCTCATTGATCCTCCACAACTGCACAAAACAAAAACGATAAGCAGATTAAGATTCATAAGACCCATGAATTTCAAACCAAGTTATATTTGTCAAAAATTCGGAAACGCAAGGTAATTAAGTCATTACCGAGAACGTTTCCCAGCGTGAAGCAGATGCCCGGTTTGCAACTATGTTCGTTGATCCGCCTGATTCGGCACAGAGGAATTTTCCGACCGTTACTGACTTAAACTGCAACCCAGTCCCATCCTAATGAAAATCCCAAATTAGATTGAGCAGACATGAGAATCAAACTCAAAGCAGATTCAGTGAATATATATATATAGAAGTGTATATGTATTATGTGTACAAACCAAGAAATCTCTGTTGGGGATGCCATCAAAGAGAGAGGGTTTGATCCATCCTTCTGTAACCAGCCAACCTCCAAGGTTAACGGCCCGAATTCTGGAGCTGGGAGTGAGCCTCCCATGAGAAAGAGAGAGCAGACAACATAAAGAGATACAAATAATGCATAGTAGATGTATTGTTGTGGAGTGTGTTGCCATTGATCCTTCTCCAGTTTCAAATGCCAGTCTCTTTGTTGATGGGTCTCACATCCCATACATATATATATATGCGCAAAGTGAAAGAAGCAATCCTTACCTCCAAACTGGTCAAACTCTAGAAATTTCGACCAGTTTGGAGTAGAAAGTTTCTTTGCTGAGCATCACCTTATACTATGATGTTAAGAACTTAATTTGGTAAGTTGGGTTCAATCAGTTTAGTTAGGCAAAGAAAATGTTTGATTTCAATGCTTATCAGAGTATGGTCTATGATGAATATAGTATTCAACTTTATGCAACTAAGATATAAAGACTTTTGTAATTATTTAGTAGTGAAGTTTTTTCGACTAGACCAGAAATCCTCCTGAACGTCTGATCGAGCCCCGATCAAAGTCTCATCTTGACTCATTTCAGCTCCCAAACAAACCAACCCTTCGTGCGTCCTTTCTGCTATGTCTGTCCTTTCCATCACATCGGTGGAGTCCACAACTGACACCGGACACTGTAACGTGCACTCGAAGCGTGGGCATGAAGTATGCAAGGGACAGCCACCCTACCCCTAATGCAGTTCTGACACACGCTACGATGGAGTAAGGAAACGACCCTCTCAAATGCCCTGACAAAGATCTGACCATCCAATGGAACACCGCCACATGAAAAGGTCGCCAACCACTCCTACGCATGCATACAAAGGGAAACAAAGACCTTCTTCATCAAGTACGCACAAAAGAGAAAACCCTAGAAACTACACCTTTGAGTAATATTATTCTCCTGAATCTAACTTGAACATCAAAGGGTCTTTGGCAGGCACCACATCAGTGTGCTTAGAACAGGAGATCACGTGCCAACGGGTGAGAGCTCATTGAAGGCTTGCGGGTAAGACACCACGAGATTGTTGTATCATCAACTGGCACCGTCTGTGGAAACGACTATTCTCGTGATTTTTCATAGTCTTGACTAGGTCTGGGATTAGCACTCACCCCCAAGGAAGCTCAATGGCGGATTCAATTGCAGAAAATATAGCAGCCCTCGAAAAGACTGTGGCCGACATGATGGCCAGCGTGCAACAGCTGGCCGGCAAAATGCAGAGTTACTCCAGTGAGTTCAAACTCCGCCTGGAGGCGTTCTACTGCCAGTTGTCCCGCCGGGGGTGGAACGGGAGGATCAAGAGGTTGACGAAGAGCCTGTTATTCCCCCCAACGACAACGAAAACGGAGGACGGATGGAGGACCCACTCCTACGTCGTGAGCCCCACATCAAGAAGCACAAACCAGTCATGCAGTCTAGTCAAGAACAGAGATGGTGGGCGATAAACCGAAAAGTACCCATGCGTGCAACGAACAAATGTGGGCTATGCAGGCCCAAATGGCAAGGGTCTTAACAGTTGTGGAGGCCAAGGCTCCAAACACTGTCGATGCTCTTATCGGTAGGATAGCTTCATCATTCACCCAGGCGGTGATGGACTATCCCCTTCCCTTGAAGTTCAAGATGTCGACGGTGGACGCGTTTGACGGTTCCAAAGACCCAGTGGACCACTTAGAAACATTTAGGGCACTGATACACCTATAAGCGGTGCCAAATAAGATAATGTGTCGAGCGTTCCCCGTCACGTTGAAAGGCTTTGCACAGACCTAGTTCAACAAGATCAAGCCAGCGATGGTCTCCACCTTCACTGAACTTAGCAAGATCTTCGTAAGCCACTATATCGAGGCGTAGAGGCAACTAAGGCCAGCTGTGCACCTGTTGACCGTGAGGCAGAAAAAGGTGGAGACCCTACACGAATTCGTAGGGAGGTTCAATCAGGAGACTCTAGCAGTGGACGACGTAGACGACAAAGTAGCTGTCAAGGCCAAGCTGATGCTTCGAGCTTAGAAGCACATGAATGCAGAGGATGCTATGAGTGTCAGGCGGGAAAATGACATAGCAAGCAACTACAAATGAGAAAACCTTTGTGTGATAGCCTTGTACTACAAATGTGCACTAATCAAATATACATTCAGAAGTATTAGAGAGGGTATACTGTGGAAACTGGATTTATGGATCACAAAACGCCAAATCCACAAATGGATAAAGTCTTAGGAGAAGTACATTAATTTCTTAGGAAGTTCTCGCAATGGAAATAAACAGCTAGATTCTGTGGAGGAATCAAGAGTTGGGGAAGAAGTATCAAGTGACTTCTTAAACGTCTTAAGACACAGAGAATTTTTTATAATGACAAAACATGACAAACAAGTTTGTTAAAGGTCATTACTCACAAAAATGTAATATTCAATGATTAATAATTTACTCAAAGGATATTGAGAGATCATCTTACTATCATGCTTGGTAAGAGATCGAAATTCATTCATTGAGAGGATTAGGCATTAAAGCCTATTATCTTATAAGTTACCTTAATGGCAACCTAGTTGACTAAAGATCCCAAGATCTAGGTTCAACAGGACAATCGAATTAAGGACGACTTAGTAGAAATCAATGGAGAACCTTGTTCCACTACCTAATTCTATGGTGAAATATTGATTACCTAAAATTTGTTAGGATAAGCTACAACTTTTAATATAGAACGAGTAGGGCAAGCTACTCATATTAATACGCCTATGCTTTTAATGATTCTTATGACTTTGATACCAAGTGGAGTATGTATATCTGCTCACTTTGTAAGAAATCACCTATATGAGTGAGAATGGACTGCTTTTATGAGAATTACGAAGGCTTCAACTCTCTAAAAGCACTCATGAATACCAACGAACACAACTAAAGAATCAAACTTGGATAGGGAAAAAACCGTGTGAGTATTGTTGTCTCGGTTTACAGAAACGAAAAAACAGTTCAAGACATCATATTCATTGGTCAGCCAATAAACCCGATAGTATTTCACTAAGGAAGGTTTAAAGCCAAAAGCCACATTTTCTAATACTGTGACTTTTCCGCTCTACTCTCTCTTTTACATTTGCGCATCTGTATTTCTTTATGCATTGTTTTTTGACAGCCAATGTTATTCATGTGGGGGATTGTTAGAATATTTGGTGTGACATACCAACTTTGAGTCATTGTTAAGGTGCGACCCACATATCCTTTTTAGTGGGTCCAATATGCTTTGTATTTTCCTTCATGAGGAGATGAAGAACAAGCATTAACTTGCTCAAATTCATGCAAGTTTGAATAAGATAATGGTCTCCAAAGTAGGTACCATGAGTATAGTTATTGGGTGGAACTTAAGGTTTGTCTCACATTGATTTTCTATTAAAAAATTGATGGGTATATAAAGCCTAGATTTAGAGATGAGTTTGGGCCCCAAGGGGCACCCCACTTTTCAGGAAGGGGGAGGACCTATGAAACCTATGGATTGACCCAATACTTTACATACACACGCACCGCCGGCGGCGGCCCGTCCGCAGGCTGGCTCGACTAGGTTCGATTCAGGTGCGGGTGCAATTAACATAATATTAAAAAGGCTTAGGCTAGTTTAATATTAATTTTTTGGACGCGGCTTAAACCATAACTGTGTGGACCGAGTAGAACCAAACCGGTTCAAGTTTAAATTTAATTTCAACGGTCACGACCCTCCCTAAGGGCACGTTTGGCTAGTACCATTTTGAAAGGGTGCAAATCTTCATATATATAAAAAGACTCCCCTCCAAATTAAAATAAGTTTTTTACAGTTTTATTCATATTATATTCTGCTTCGTTTGTCTCTCTCTCTTGGTCTCCGGCGACGAGATTCTGCCCAGATTCCAACGACATTTGTTTATCTCTGGCGAAGTGCTGCTAAGATTCCAGCAACTGTTACTGTGACTTCTCTGCCCAGATTTCGGCAACTGTTCTAGGCGACTTCTGAATTTCATCGCTGTCTGACTTAGAAATTCTATACGAATTTCTATTCATTGTCATGCCCCATAACCCGGCCTATACGGATTTAGGGTACTTGACCGGCTAGTAGCAAGGTTACCCAAGGCCGCATCACATAAACTGGTTAATCACCTGTGCATAATCATTTATAATGGTAGAGTTGAAAATAGAACTTTTAATAACTTGAAAACATAATCTGTGTCATACATGGTAGAGTTGTGCCTAATCCCAAACATAACATACATAAAGACCAAATCAAGGTCCACAAAAGTTATAACAATATATCATTACAAAACATTGGGTCCAACCCTCAAACATTATACAAAATATAGGCCCGTGGGCCGTAACTCAAATCCACATATGGCCTCGCTCTAGGGCCTCCCGGATTGGCTACCTGAAAATCATTTGAGAAAACGTAAGCTAATGCTTAGTGAATAACAATGATGCATGAGCGAGAAAATATCATGGACTAGCAATTATATCCAACGTACAAGGATCGATAATCAGTTATGCATAAGGAAATGAGTTTTTGAACGTTTAAAGCATAGGCTTGGAACTCGTAGGTAACGTAAACATCATTTGAAACGTTTCAATATTTCAAAACATAATATCAAAAGAAGAGATGTAACATAACATTATTCTTGATAAAGCATTTCATAACTTGTCGTAAAACATGTGAACATATCATGGTTCTCGATTCAAAACATAAGTGTGCTACAACTCGACATATGAGCTAGGCTCCATAGTAACCATATAGGTCACGCTAAGGCTCTTTAGGCCAGGGACGTCTCCCAACATAGATAGTTTATTTTCCGTCCCCTATTGTAGGACTATCGGGCTAGATTAAGGTCTTGCCACGAGAAGGCCCGAGTTGGCACCATACATTGGAAACTTAGCATCTCTTTCATTTAAACATTATAGTCCATGGTTTCCATTCATAACGTAATTTAGCTTGCATGCATTTGAAATATGACATTTGTAATTGAACGTAACATTTATGCATTGAAATGTATGGAAAGCATTCATGATATAGAGGTGAGCTTAAAACATTTAGAAGATACTAGAGTTTTACTCATGGCATATCGTTACTCACCTTTCTCCAATTGGACGGGTGACAAACAAGGTATTCCTACACAAGTGCACATAAAAGCAAAGAAACATCAATATAAAACTCTAAGGCAAAGCAATAACACGTAAGTCAAGACTAAGCACGTAAACCACTCGACCCTAACTCAACAACACCTCATTCTCACAATGGGAGAGCAAGGCTAAACTCTAGGACAAAGCCCTGATGCAAAATAAGAACATGAGGTTGAGATTTGAACATGAAAGCCGAAATGTCAACTCCATCATCGAGTCCCAACCCCCTATCAATGATGAGTTCACACCCAAGGCTAGTTGCATTTGAAAATAGGCTTAAAGGCCTTTATTTTGATAGTTCATGAGCCAAAAACACATTTTGGGTGAAGAAGTTATGCTTCATGGAAGGTAGACTAAAATTTTGGAAAACAATGTTGTTGGCATAGATTTTGGGTCAATTTCAAACCCCTATATATCTCAATATATAAGGAATTAGAAAACAAATTTTATAGGGGTACAAAGGTCTATGAATCTAATTTCTAATGCTTTAAACGGTGTATCAATCCGAGTTTTTTAGTAAAAGTTATGCCCGTTTTACTAAACAGTGTCCGGGCTGACAGAGGGTTCGAACGCCCAACCGGGAGTTCGAACGCCCAGGCAAAAAAATAGGGAGTTCGAACTCCAAGAACAAAAACTGAAAAAAACCTTCTCTGAGGGTTCGAACTCCCCCCGAGGGAGTTCGAACGCTCAGGCTTATTTTCCATAGTTCGAACTCCATATTGGGAGTTCAAACGCCCTGTTCTGGGCAGCCCCCGAATTTCAACCAAAACACAATTAAATCAAAGAGATCAAATGAAGGAATCAAAACCCTAACATTTTTCATATTTGGGGATTTTTCAAACCACCACTTCCAATCCTCCAATATTGAGCTACAAGCTCTCAATTTCAACTAATTGGGACTCAAGGAGTCCCTCAAGACAAACCCAACTTATATATATGCATACATGCAAAGACCCAACACATCTACACATGGTAGATACATATACATATATAATTGTAGAGAGAGAGAAATAAAATCTTATCTTCTTCAAGCTTGGTGAGGTCTTTAATGGCTTCAATCCTCTTGCTTCAAGCCTTTCTTCCCTCAATCTTCCCTTCCTTCTTCCCTTTCTTTCTTTCTCCCTCTCTCAACCGAATGGTGGGTGTGTGTATATGTGTGTGTGTGTATTTTGTGTGTTATAAGATGACACACATGGGAAATAATCCCATGTGTCTCACACCTCCAACATAAGTTACAACACAACCTCACATTGGCCATTTTTGACCCAAAAGAAGGAATAATTAACACTAATAATTACATGCACTACAAATTCTCATTAATATAATTAGATAGAGGTTTGGAATATCACATTTTCTATCTAGTTAATTCTTTGTTTTATCGGTCCTGTTTTCAGATAATTACCTTTATGTGTTGTGTGATGAATATCTGTGGAAATTCAATCATCTTGTTCTGTGTTTCTGTATTGAATTTCTGCATTGAAATTTTACATAATTGCAGTATATTTCCAGCGTAGGAAATACTGTCTTTGCATTATCATACCATATTGATTTTGTCAAAAACGGTGTAGGTTTTTATATGAAATTTATTGTCATAATTTTGTGTTAAATTAGACAAAAATTTTCTTATGTTTTTCTTCATACATATTGCATTCATACTATACATGGAGATAGGAGAATCTGACGTTTGCATTTGCTGAAGCTGAAAATTATAGTGCTACTTATTCAGTGTCGTGATCATTTTATCCTAAAGATAAATACTCATTAATCCCATGGGCACCTGTTTGGGGGGCGAATCTGTCTTAATGACAGAGTGTGCAACACTCAACTTGATCTACCTTTTATTGCATATTTTATTGCATTATTGCCTATGAATTGTTTAGTGTGCCATGTCACATTATTACATATACACATTAGTCGTTATTTTTAATTTCACTTTATTATGGCTATAGTTTATATGGAAAATATTATACAACATATTTTTCCAACACCTATGTCATGCCCCGGTTTTTGACTAAGTCCTTTCGACTAGGGAAAAAGCACGGAACTCTATCATTAGAACTCATCCTCTTAAAAAGACAAGTGCGACTAGGTTTAAACTTGAAATTGAATTGATGAATGGCTTTTCTAAAAAAATGGGAGTCGCCACCTAACTAGATTACGGTGAGTTAGGTCACCTAAAACTGAGTATAATCCGAAGATTAAACCTAGAATTTTTTAAAAAGGTTTTGGAAAACTACTCAAGAGAAAGTTTTTAGGAAAATAGGTTATTTGGCAACCTTAGGAGAGTTTTAAGCTCTTTTTGGAAACAACTCCATTTTGGTCATTCGAAAATAGAAATCTATGGTCCGAGGGTTAGTTACGAGTAGGGAAGATATCCTAAGATCATCACTCTACCCAGCCCTTTTGGTACCTACATGTCCAATCACCCTTTTGTTCACTCACTAGAATAACCGGTTACTATTATCCACTTAATATCCACTCTAGAATTTTAAAAACGGGGTTTAGTCATCACTTTTTGAATGAATAATGTATGATGCAAGTCTAGAGGAAAAATGTTTGAAAACATGGAAGCTTTGAAGGATTTTGAAACAAGGATCTTGAATTGATAGAGAGTTTTGAAAAATAACTTGAGTTGAAATAAGAGTTATGACCACACCATTTTAAGTTGCCTACGTATCTCATTTGGCAAGAATCAGGTCATTCGTAGTTTGGACAAGAGCCTGATAGACAATAGGCACATTGGGGCCTTCGGAATGTTTTGGAGACACACTGAAGTCTTTGGAAAGATGTGAAGACACTTTGTATTCTTTGGAAAGAGAGAACTTGAGAGTTTAGAAAAATGTCTTTAAAGTAGGACTTGAGATGTTTGAAGTGTTCTTTTTTTTTAAATCGGGATTGAAGATGATTTTAAATATTTTTAAAATTAACTCAAGAGAGTTTTGAAATATTTTTGGAAACAACTCAAAAGAGTTTTGGAAAGGTTTTGAAGTCTTGTTTTGAAAACTTTGGAGGTAGAGTTTGGATTGGAAATACTCTTGTGAACTTGTCTTTGAAAAGCTTTCGAGAGTAGTTCTTGAATGCCTTATTGAAAGGCATGTTTGATGCCTCATCACCTTTAAGAGGTTAGTCATAGAAAAACTAGACTCCTTTAAGGTTATGAGTTTCGAAAACAATTTTAAAAAGGGGTTTGAAACTTTCTCTTTGGTTTTTAAAACTTTAGGGTTGTAGAGCCCTTCTTAAATATCTCAATTATACTTGACCAATCCTAACCAGGGAAGGATTGGGGTTGCTTCAAGAATGTGATGTTTGAAAATTATTTTTGAAAGGAGCTTTTAAACACACTTAGGGTTTTGGAACCCTAACATGAACAACATTAAAGGTTGTACTTAATGTGTCACCATCCTTTGAATCCCTTAACCATAAAGGGTTAGGGATACTTTAGGTTTGTGAGTTTTTGAAAATAATTTAAAAATAGTCTTCGAAAAAATGTTAGGCGTCTAGCCATTTTAGTTTAGACAAATTTAAGAGAACTTCTTGGAGGCATAGAGTGTGGGGATATTCGAAAAGGTTTTGGAGTTGATTTTTGAAATCTTAAGAGGGTGGGATGTTTTGAACATATGTTATGAAAATGGTTTTTGAGTTGAAAGATTATCTGAAAATGAGTCTTTGAATTGGAACCTTGAAGCTTACTAACCTAGGTTGGGCTGACCTAAGGTTAACTAAATTGGATTAGGTTAACCTATGGTTAAGGTGGTCTAAGGTTAACTAACTAAGGTTAAGTTAAGCTAGGGTTTGGACAACTAAGGTTAAGTTGGACTAAGGTTGGATTGACTTATGATTAACTAACTTAGGTTAGGTTGACCAAAGGTTAAGGTGATCTAGGGTTAACTAACTATGGTTAGGTTAACCTAAGGTTAAGGTGACCTAGGGTTAACTAGCTATGGTTAGGTTAACCTAGGATTTGGTTAACATAGGTTGGACAACTAGGGTCAAGTTAACCTAGGGTTGAAAGGTGGTTTTTAAATAGGGTTTTATGCATTTTAAAAGGGGTTTTGGAAAACAAATCATGTTATGCAAAAAACTCTTGTAAAGAAACCTTTTGAAGACCGTTTCCATCAAAATTGACTCTAGTCAAGTATACAGTTTATATGGTTGATGTTTGAAAACCATCCCGAAGAAGGTTTCCCTTAGAACCATTATAATCTTTATCTTGAAAAGAGTAGGGACTTTGAAAATCAACATAATAATGACAACTTTTGAAAATTATTTTTAATGAACTTTTGAAAGCCATGTTTAAGAAGAAGGTCTTGAAAACTATTTTTTGGAAGAGGAAACCATTCTAACAAGTTATGATTTATATGGCCAATGATAAGGGAGACCACTTAAGATAGGGTTCCATAGAGCCATTCCAACCACTAAACTTGTGAGAATAGAAATCTTTGAAATCGAAGAATTTGAAAATCATTTTTATACAAGAATAGAAAGAGAAGAAAATCATTCTAACAAGCTAGGGTTCGTAAGGCTAATAATAAGGAACACCACTCAAGAGAGGGTTCCATAGGGCCACTCCAACCACTAAACTTATGAGAATAGAAACCTTTGAAATCGATAAGTTTGAAAATCATTTTTATGCAAGTTGAAATGCAAAGATGCAAGAATATGAGTTAGGGATTAATAGAGGGCTTTTCTAGGACATGATTATTTACGGTTTCGTCCTAAACTTCAAGGGCCAACTCTTGGAACCACTTTGAAAAGAATATTGAAATAAGGAGCTTAAAAATGGCATGGAAATGGGAATAGTGTAAATTTTGGAAAACATGGTTATAAACATGAAAATAAAGTCAAACACACAAAACATGAACAAGATAGTCAAATGCAAAGAGGGTCATGAATTTATATAAGGCTAGAGACTACACCACATAATCAAGGTGCTCCAAGGTCATACCATCTTAAAGTAGGCTACTGAGAGATCCCCCTACACGGTGGCTCTCACTAGCTTTCCTCTAGGTATGACTAGGAGCTCTCTTGTCTCAAGCATACAAGAATGGGAGGTAGAAGATGGGGATTAAAATAGAGAATAGCCTAAGTAGGCTAGGAGGGAGAAGAAAGGAGTGGGGGAAGATAAAAATATAAAAGGAAATACCACCTTTTGCCTTCAAACACTCACAAACTTCATTAAATGCTTAGACTTGATCTTGGATGGATTTGAAAGGGGCTAGAATAAGGTCTTATATGGCATGGAGGGCCTTGTAGGTGAGGTGTATGGACTAGAGTGAAGTGGAATACAACCTAAGTGTTTGGAGGGGAGAGATATATGGAGGGTTTTGGATTTCTAGAGTTATTTGTGCAGAGTTTCGTTACAATTTTTTATTCTAGAACATGCAAAGGGGGAGACCTGTATTTATAGGCAACTTTGGAGAGACCTAGCGCATGTAGTACATGCACTTGGGCAAAATTTTCCCTAGCGCATATGCTACATGCGCCAATACTGTTCTATTGGTAAAATGCCATGTGACACCCATTGTATTGGCTAAATCTTAAGTGCTAAGCGAAGTTTGATCAATTTGATCAAAATTTGGGTGCATGTAGTTTATTCTCTGCCGCCGGGAGTGTTCGTTTAAACTTTGCCTTGATAATCATGCCAACTAGGAGGGTTTCAGGGAAATCAGTTGAGTTCACAGTGTTCTTTTCGAGTTTCTCGTGAACTTTTGAGTTTTCAGAAAGTCTGAACAGTGTTCAGAAGTGTGAGATATCGTCTTAGGAAGTGTGCATGAAATCGCATTTTTACGAAGCGTCTATGATACGCTCCGTGGGGGTTCAAAAGTAGCTATTTGTGTACTACATGATTGAGGCCATTGAGAAGCGATCTCTCCGATCGGACCGTACCAGTGGAAAGCACTCCGAAAATACTTTCAAAAATTTTCTAAATTATGCGTTTCTCAAGTCATTTGATGGTGCGTTATAATCAAAAAATTGAAAAAAAAAAAGTCAATCTTGGCTCGCAAACGCTCTAGGGGTTGCTAAAAGTAGCAATTTTCAAGCCATGCGATAAGGAGCTTCGGGAAGTGATCTCTCCGATCGAGCTATATCGATGGAAAGACCTATAAACGAGCTCTCGGAAATTTCCTAGTTTATATATTTGTCAAGTCATTTGACGATGCGTTATAACCAGAAAATCTGAAAAAAAATGCAATTTTCGCGGAGCATCTGCAAGACGCTCTAGAGGGCTTTCGTTGAATCGGGAGTGTTTAGTGTCATAAGGTCCACCTTAGGTTAAATAGGGGTGTATGACAAGACCCGCCGTACACTATTCTAGGAACAGTGTAGTTTCGGGGCATGTTTGGGTTGGCTAGGGGCAAAATGGTCATTTTTACCGCGCTCGGTTGAGAAGGCCAAGAATGGGTCAGAATGTTATGTTAAGCATTTCGATTCGTTCAAGGATGATCCTGGGATATTGTTTGTTTGGTGAGATTTGTATTACTGGGGCATTTAGGGGTAAAATGGTCATTTTGACTAGAGTTAGCCGAAATGGGACCAGAGTTGGACAGAATGGCTGGTTAAGTATGTCTAACTATTTAGAATCATTTTAAAAAGGTGGACTTATCGTCTTGAGGGATTTTGAACTTTCTCAAGATGTGCCCGGAGGCCCAAGGGGTAGGTTTGGTCATTTTTCACCGAGTTGGGCTAGCAGGTGCCAGTGTTGACCTAGGTATTGGTCCCCTAGATCGCCCAGTCTAGGAAAGCTACCTGTGCAGTGTTGGTCCCTGAGATCGCCCGGTTTCAAAGAGCTACCTGTAGGATGGTGTTGGTTTCTGAGAATGCTTAGTCTCATAAAGCTACCTATGAGGATGGTGTTGGTCTCTGAGAATGCTTGGTCTTGGAGAACTACCAAATGACAAACATTCTACATTGGCGGGCTAGCAAGCGCCAGAAGTGAACCATTTGGAATTTGATGAAGTGTTGGTTCCCGAGATCGCCCGATCTTGAGAAATTACTTAGATAGCGTTAGTTACCGAGACCGCTCAGTCTCAGAAAACTGCCTGGAATGCCTAGGGGCATGATGATCTTTACAGTTTCAATTGGACCTTGTGGGTCTAGGAAGCGACTAGTTGACTGGATTAGAGTTTGAAGGACCCGTCTTGGGCTCGTATGTATTGTGGTGTTTGGAAACTGGATCCGATCACGCTAGAGACTGCCGAGCAAGCAAAAATAGGGTGCTTACAACCTACTATATATCAAACTAATTATTTGTCATTGTGACAATAGGGCCATATATTAGCAATGGTCCAATTTAGACTTAAGAACCGGTTCATGAGAATAGCTCAGTTGAAGTTGAAATTATTGACTCAATGCCCTAATTTTGATGATAACAAAACTTGGTTTAATGATCTAATAATTTTACTTAGTGTGCAAATTAATTAATAATTAGATCTTGACTTGAAGCTTATCACAATGGAGAACTTGTAATGCAAATATTAGAATGAAGGTTGATAAGCATGATGAGAAAACATATTCAGCAAAGCTAATTTAATAGAGAATAAAGAAATTTCAAGATGATGGATGTCAAGGAAGAAGAATGAAAATGTTTAAAGCCTTGATTGAAAAGAAAAGGTCATATTTGTTGAAGATTTCTCAAAGAACAGTTGAAATATGAAGAGCTTAAGTCTTGGAAGCTTTCTTAAAGAACTTAAAAAAGACTTGAATAAATGGATGAAGTAATTATGATTGAAGAGCTCTACAAGTAATCAAAATGGAGTTGATTTCATATTGAAGGATTGAAGATATTCTTGAAGTCATCAAGCCTTGAAGAAGTCCTTTCAAGCCTTAGAAGCCTTATTTGGATGATCCTTAAAGAGCTTGAAGATATTGAAGAAGACTGAAGAAATATTGCAAATGTAATACCCTGAACCCATTAATTTTTTTCATCTATGTAAATTAAGGCATTTTTGTTGTTTAATGTTAGATATTATTCCTTTTGGGGTCAAAGTGACCAATTGGGAGTTAAATTCTAACTTAAATTTTTGGGGTGAGACACATGGGATTATTTCTCATGTGTATCACCTTATATACCCATGTATATACACTACACACACATACACACACACACCCATTTGTAGAGAGAGAGAGAGAGAGAGAGAGAGAGAGAAAGAAAGAGGAGAAGAGATATAGCAAGGAGATTGAAGGGAGAAAATCAAGAAGAAGAGGAGGAAGCAAGAAGAGCTCCACCAAGCTTGGAAGCCCATTGTGGAGTTGGAAAAGCTAGAGAGAGAAAGGTATAAACTAAAACCGTATATAGATACTTGTGTAAATTTGTTGGGATATTGTATATATGTATATATATGAGTTGGGTTTGTCTTGGAAAACTCCTTGAGTCCCAATTACTTTAAATTTGAGAGCTTGTAGCTCAATATTGGAGGATTAGAGAGTTGGGGGTTAAAACCTCCAAATATATAAAATGTTAGGGTTTTGAATTCTTTCTTCAGATCCATTTGTTTTTATTGTTTTTTCTTCCCCATTTTGAGTTATTGTCATCATTGTGGGCTAATCTTTGAGCCTAAGAGTATTGGAAAGGTTTGAATGTGTTTGGAGGAGTTTTAGGAGAGTTTTGGATCAAAAATTGCTGCTGCGCAGCTGGGAGCATTCGAACGCCCGACATGGCTATTCGAATGGCCCGAGAATAGAGTTTTCCACTTTGCCTAGAGTTCGAACGGCCCTTTCAGGCATTCGAACAATTCGAACGGCTTGGTCATTTTGGCCTAGCATTCGAATGGCTCGGTTGAGCGTTCGAACGGTTTGCCAGTTTCGACACTTTTAGTAAAATGGACATAACTTTCTCTAAAACATTCGGATTGATGCACCGTTTAAAGCATTAGAAAGTAGACTCATAGACCTTTGTATCCATATAAATTTAGTTCTTTAATTCCTTAAAGATTGAGAGTTATGGAAGTTTTGTAGGGGACTGCGAAATTTCCCACGACCTGGCTATAGTGTATACGCATACTACCAAAAAATCTGATCTGATTAGTATAGCCTAATCTACGTGATTAGAATCGTACCTTCGAGATCTCTCTAGTTTAATCCCGAAAACAAGAATTAGCACCAAGCACGAATCAGCAAGCTCGAACTCAACCTTCGGACTTCTGCTGTATTCCTCGTACACGCCTTGCTCTATAGAGAGTGGGCTCGCTGCTGCTAGGGTTTCTCTTCCTCACAAAATCGTGTATCTCTCAATTATGTGTAGAGTGTGTAACCCTAGCAGCTCTTAGAGCGCGTATATATATAGGCTACAACAGAGACCATAGGATTAGTATAATTAGGGCTTCCTACGCAAATAAGGATTCCTAATCCAACCAGGATTAATCTTTATTTACGTAAATTATAATTCATACCACTAAGGAATTATAATTGCACTCCCTGTTATACTAGAAAATTATATTTCGAGCTCCATATTATTAAATGCTTATTTATCTCCCCACGTTAAGATTACAGATACCCGTCTATTAAATTAAATTACTGACAATTAAATTTAATAGACTTATTTAATTCCTTGAGACCTTCCACTTAACTTATTTGATATGTCGGATTCATAATCCACCTGCAGGGTTTGACATAATCAAAACTTATAAGCATCCTCAAGGGGGTATCATCAATCCCTATACGGGGACGTAGATTCCATCAATAATAAATATTCACCATACACGTAATGTCATTGTCCAACTCACTGAGTTTATTGACCCTTAAAGAATCTCACTCTTCTATGAATCAAAACAATAAATACTACATGCACGTGTCTATTTATTACATTAGGATTAAGAGCATAAGCACTCATAATAATCATGAGGTATTAATTGTTTTATATAGTCAGTAAAAAAACAATTACCCCAATTCGGTCCTGTTCAATACACACAAAGTGTACTAGTGCAAGGAGTTGGAACTATACCATTCCCCACAGTCAAGACAGACCTATTAAAACCTTGTACTACAGTCCTACTGATGGTGTGTCCATTTCCATCTAAGACTGCGAACGATTAACTTATATTCCATAAGAACCGATGATCTGATCTTCCGTGTGTAAGTCGTACTCTACACACCAAATCATCTACTATATAGAATAAGAGACACACATGCATAATCATTAAATAAATAACGCAATGCAAACATTTCTCACACAGATTCTCATTAAAATGGAATAACTAATTTATTAATAAATACTAAAGTCACTTCACAAAGCATGTCTTTTAGTATAAATTCCCAACAAGTTTAAATTTGACCCAAAATCTATGCCAACAACATTGTTTTTCAGAATTTTAGTCCACCTTCCGTGAGGCATAACTTCTTCACCCGAAATGTATTTTTAGCCTATGACCTATCCAATTAAAGGCCTTTAAGCCTATTTTTAAATTGAACTAGCCTTGTGTGAGAATATTTTGTTCGGGGTGGTTGGGACGCGATGAAAGTATCGACGTTTTGGGTTTCATACTTCACCCTCAACCTTATGTTCTTATTTTACATTGAGGCCTTACCCTAGAGTTAGTCTCTCTCTTCTATGGTGAGAGTGAGGTGCTGGTGAGTCGAGATCAAGGGACTTATGTGCTTAGTCTCGTTTTATACATTATTGCCTTGCCTTACCATCATGTATTGATGTTCCATGTTCCTATGTGAATTATGTGTAAGAGTACCTTGCTTAACACCCATTCAGTTGGATAGAGGTGAGTAACGATATCCCATGAGTAAGACCTATTACTCTCCAAATGCTTTTAAGTTCAATTACGTTTCATGCATTTCTTTTCATTTATTTGAATGTATCAATGATTACATTCAGGTATGAATGTCATGCTTTGAATTATATATGAACCTTACCTATGATATGAACTACAACCTACGGACTAGAACGTTCACATAAAGTAGATGTAAAATTCCTAACGTATGACTCTAACTTAGGGTCGTTTCGTGGCAAGACTTCATCGACATGTAAGGTCTTTCGTGGCAAGACCCTAAACTAGCAACGATGGTCCTACGGTAAAGGATTCGAAATAATCTATCACTATGTTGGGAGATGTCCTTTAACTAAAAAGCCTATGTATGACCTTTACGGTTACTATAACTGAGTCTAGCTCTTATGTTAGCTTAAAGAGTCTATGCGTGACCTTCATGGTTACTATGTTAGCCTAAAGAGCCTATGAGTGACCTTCATTGTTACTATGTTGGACTAAAGAGCCTACGTGTGACCTTCATGGTTACTATATTGGCCTAAAAAGCCTACGCGTGACCTTCATGGGTACTATGTTGGCCTAAAGAGCCTATGTGTGACCTTCATGGTTACTATGTTCGCCTAAAGAGCCTTACGCGTGACCCTTGTGGTTACTATGATGCCCAATAACAAAAAAACCTCTTAAGTGGGGTGAAGTGAGGGATATGTTGACCTAATGTAAAGACATAACACACTTATGTTCTAGAATGAGAAATATGCCTTGTTTGAATACTTCACAACAAATTACGCATGTCCCCACAAGTATTAATGTCACGGTGTATCACTTCCTTTCAAGATATTATGATATGCCCTTATAATATTATGCCACAACGTGCTTATGACAGCTATGTTATGCCTTACGAAATCATGTTATACATTATATCCCACTCCTATGATGCTATGTTCGAAATGTTATAGTATTTCAATATGATACTTATGTTATTTACGTTTCCAAATCTACACTTTATAAGTTACTGTAGGTGAAATTTTTCGGGGAGGCCTGGCCGATCTCTCAAGCCAATGTTGGTGAGTCCAAACTCACTATAAGAAAGAGAAGTAAGAATGGGTCAACTGGGTCGATCACACTCCGATGATTAAGTTAGCAAGCTTAATCAAGAGTAGAAAGAATAAAAGTTGTGTATACTTGGAGTTAATTGTCCATACCTGACTCTTGAGGGCTAGGGTATTGATAGTGTGATCGATGGAGTGTTTTGCTCCTGGCCTACCAGCAGGTCATCATGGCCTGCTGGGTAGGCATCATTATATGTCGCCAACTGACCGCATGTAGGACCTGTCTTACAGTCGTTGAAGAATTCGGCTGATCGGACGTGCAGGTCGACGTCGCGTGGGGAGCCGCTGGTACATTTAATGAGGGTCAACTCCGCATTTAATGCTCTGAGACTGCTAGCAATTTGGGCTCACCTTTTGCATTTTGGACTAAGGTCGGCACCAAGTCGGCGCCTTGGGCTGGACCACTCTTTAGTACTCGATTTGGGCTGCCCAGTAGCCCAGCTTCAATGTCATGTTAATTGGGCCTAACCAGATGGATTGGGCCATATGCTTTTACCCCACAATTTCCTCCCAGCCCTTGCGTCATTTTTGAATCCTCAAACGGCCAAGGGCTGCAGCGGGTCATAATGGCACCCTTCAAGTGTGCAACAGTTTCTTCAGTTGCCAGGCCACGCAGACGGCGGGAATTGAAAGCCCTATTGATGGGCTGCCATGGAATCAACGGCCGAGGTGACGGTTAGACGGAGCGATATGATTGATGCCATTTTCCCATGCATGAACCTACGGCTTGTATGTATATAAAAGAAGGACATATTTTTTTGGTGGAAGGCACTTCGTTTTTCTTTGTCTCTCTGTCTAGCGTGTGCATTGCCAGTTTCAACTCCCACCACTGTAAGTCTTTCTCAGCCCACATATCTTTTGCTCTTCCCTTTGTTTTCCTTTTTGTTCTCAACAATTGTCCCATGATGGCATCCCATCTTAGGAAAATGCTAGAGGGTCCGGTGACCATTACCACTTTTAGGGCTAGGTTTGAGATTCCAGATGAGATCAGTTTAGAGCTAGTCGATCCCAATGATCACCGTATGAAAGAAACCGAGAAAGGAGTATCGCTCCCGATTATTACCATTATAGAAGGGGGCCTTAGGTTTTCCCTTCATCCCATACTCCAGAAATTCATAGTAAAAAAGAAAATGTCGCCCTCCCAGTTGTCGTCGAATGTTTACAGGATCATCTTTGGCATGCTCAAAATTAATCAGCGCCTAGGTGTGAACTTGGGGCTCGCTGAACTTATTTATTGTTATACGCTCTATAAGGTCGGGGGAGCTCCAAAGTGTACCTGCGGGTCGTAAATGCGTCTAGAGATTTAGTAAAGTGTCTACCCTCCTCCGGGAAAGGCATTGATGACGTTAGGGTTTGGGTAACCAGGCCCTGGGAGTTCGGCAATATTCCTGAGGGTGAAAGACCGACCTTTCGATGCTCTAGAGTTCCCCTAAAAATAGGTTTGATGCCGACCTTTTATTTTACGTGTTTGATTTATTTCTAATGTGTGCCTGAACTTAGTTGTGACGTTTTGTAGAGAAGAAGAAGCGGTCGACAGTACAAAATTGGCTCATTAATCACGCCGATTTGAAAAAGGTTCTGGACTTTTGTGGTGAAGGCAGACTGAGGCACGTTGCTCGGACCGCCCATATACTGCTCAACTACCCTCTTTGCTACTCAACTTTTACGGCCGACACGGGGATCCCACAAAGCGTCCTTACGAGTTTGGCCAAGGAAGGCGCTGAGGGAGACTTCGAAGATATTTCAGTTGGCATTACTGTCAAAAGAGTCTGTGCCCCTACTGGAGTGACAATTGCAGTTGCTCCACCGTCAGAGCCCGTTGCCGAAGAACTACGTGAGGCCCGCTCAAAGTCAAACAGTTTGGCCTCAAGTTCGTCACCACTTAATGTCCCAAACCGCCGAGTTAAAGTCCCAATCAAAACCCAAGAGTCCACCCCATCCCTAAACGAGGAAGACAGCATGAATTTGAGGGAGAGGATGTTTGCTGTGGTAGGCAAGCCACTAAAGACGGTTGCCACGACCTCTACTGACCCTCTTACTGCCAATTTGGAGACCGTCCCAGCGGTTGAGGCCGCCTATATTCAAAAGAAGCAGGCAACCCAACAGCAGAAGAAGAAGGCACCTAAGGTTGCCGCACCACCTCCAGCCCCTAAGAAGCCAAGGATAGTTACTAGCAAAGGTATTCAGGAGGAAGTCAGTGAGTTTGCTACTGTAATGCTGGATATATTAAGCCGGCCTCTGACAACGGTGGATTCAATGATCGACCAGGCCGAGGTCGCTTTCGGCGTCATGAAGAGTGTTCTTCAGAAAAAGGATGTCGCCAGGTTAAGAGCGACAAGCGACACAACCGTCTTCATGGGGGCCTTCCATGATTCCCTGCTAGTAAGTCGACATTACTCTTTAATTTGTTTAAAGATTTCACTCAGAATTGTTTTGATCGTAAACTTTGCTTTTGGTGTAGGGTTGCCTGAATTCCCTGGAGGCAATGAACCGCTACCAAAAACTTGTTGAGGAGCACGAGCACCTTATAGAAGTGCACGATGGTTTGAAGAAAGAGTGGATTGATGCCACCAAAGATCGGATTACTTTCAAAAAACAAGCCGAGCAAGCTACTGCTGAACTTAAGATGGTGCAAACGGACTACGAAAAGAGGGACAAGGAGGTGGCCGACCTTCAAAAGAAATTTGATGTGCAGTCTGTGAACCAGTACAAGGCTAAGTCGGAAATTGAGGCACTCCAAGCCGAAGTAGCCAAGTTCAAAGCGAAGGAAGAGGCCATAATGAAGAAGGGCGAAAAAAGGGCGGCTAACGACCTTGCCATTGAGATGATGGATCTGAGCCATGTCATCTTTCGTCAAGGTTGGAACAGCGCCCTTCTTATTGCTAGGGTGGACAAGTCCTCTGATGTCTGGCACTTGTGCTTTGATTACTTTGACATCACTGAGGACGGCGTAATCGACCCACAAAAGGTGATAGCCAACGCTGAGTATCAAAGAAAGCTCCCTTTGGAGGCTACGACTGAAAGGGAGGCAGCTGTTGAGAAAGAGAAGGCTGCTTCCAAATCTTCCAAGGCTACAGATGAGATCACAGATAGCTCGGCAGGGAAATCTGTTCAACCAGGGTAGAAGACAGCAGATTGATTGTAGTTTTTTCCTTTTTTAGATCTTTTGTAACCAACCTTCCCATTTTTAATGAAAGTCTTGTTCTGCTTTCATCTTGATATCATTTTTACTTGGTGAATGTTTAGACAGCTTGTTTGATTGCTGAAATTTATTTCTCTTTATATTTTTCTGACTTTCTTCATTTAGCCGACCTGTCCAATTTGGACAGGACTAAGTTCTTACACTTGGTTTTTGTGGCCTTCTTTGGCCGACCTGTCCAACTTGGACAGGACCAAGTTTTTACACTTGATTTTTGTGACCTTCTTTGGCCGACTCGTCCAACTTGGACAGGACCAAGTTTTTACACTTGGTTTTTGTGGTCTTCTTTGACCAACCTATCCAACTTGGACAATACCAAGTTTTTATACTTGGTTTTTTATTTAGTTCGATAGCGCTCTAAGTAGATTTGTTTGAACAACTTTATTTTCCATTGATCTAATAAAAGTTTTATACATTTGTTGAGTTGTTACATCATATGAGATCCTGTACTACTGGTAGAACTTCTTCAGGTTGTTTGTATTCCAAGGTCGAGACAATTGTCTTCCCTCTTCCATAGTTTCCAATCGATATGCGCAGACACCGACCTGGGACGCCACTCTGTAGGGGCTCTCCAAGTTGGGGCCGAGCTTGCCATCTGCTGGGTTCTTTGTTGCCCCCAATATCTTTCGTAGAACTAGGTCACCTGGAGCAAAGTTTCTCAGACGAACTCGTTTGTTGTAGGAACTCCTCAACTGCCGCTGATATTCTATAAGTCTGATCAAGGCAACTTCCCTTTTTTCTTCTGCAAGATCCAAATCCTTGGCCAGTGTCTGGTCATTGAGTTCGGTATTGAATACTGCCGATCTGATCGTTGGTAGCCCAACCTCCAAAAGTATAACTGCTTCCACCCCGTAGGCTAAAGAGAAGGGGGTTTGGCCAGTAGATCTTCTTGGGGTAGTTCTATAAGACCACAGGACGCTGGGTAGCTCCTCTACCCATTTTCACTTAGCTCTCTCCAGCCGCTTTTTAATCCCATTAAGCATAGTTTTGTTTGAAATCTCGGCTTGCCCATTGCACTATGGATAAGCTAGTGTCGAATAATAGTTTCTGATCCCGAGCTCCTCACAGAATGATCTGAACATGTTGCCATCAAATTGGGTGGCAATATCCAAGACAATGGCGCGAGGGATGCCAAACCTCGTCACTATACTCTTCCATGCGAACCTTTTAGCGTCGATCTCTTTGATGTTTGATAAGGGCTCCGCCTCTACCCATTTAGTGAAGTAGTCAGTCGCCACAATAAGGAACCTTTTATTACCCAGAGCTCGGGGCAAAGGCCCGACTGTGTCTAGTCCCCACTAAGCGAAACGCCAAGGACTAGTAATGGTTGTGAGATCCTCAGCAGGCTGATGTATGATGGGAGAGTACCTTTGACACTTTTCACATTTTAGAACGTACTGGGCTGCATAGAGCCACCAGTATTCTTGTGAGATAGCTCGATGTGCTACCGACCTTCCGCTGACATGACTCCCACATATTCCTTACATAGTGCAAGTAGGGGCTTGTGAAAGACCGCCTGTAAAGTTCCTTGCTTAGTGAGAGCCAGTATGTGAGAGCTGCATACTTGATTCGTCTGGCTTTATTTTTATTCTCTGGTAGCATGCCTTTGTCGAGGTAGGAGATAATTGGGTCCATCCAAGATGGTCCCAACTGTTCTACGGCCAAAGCTTATTCTTCGTCTTGAAATATGCTTGGTCTGGCTAAAATCTTCACATTGATTGTTCTTTTCGATCCCTACTTCAGGACTATTGTTAACGTTGCCAGAGCATTGGCATGAGAGTTATTATCCCGGCTGATCTGGCGAAGTTTATAACTGCTGAATTTGTTAAGCAATTCCTTAGCTTTAGCTAGGTACTACGTCATTCGGTCATTTTTTGCTGCGTATTCTCTCGTAATCTGGTTGACAACTAGCAAGGAGTCCAAGTAGATGACGATCTCAGAGATTTTGAGTTCAATGGCTTGGCGTAGTCCAACGAGCAAGGCCTCGTATTCAGATTCGTTGTTGGAGGCAACGAACTCGAGCTTGATAGCTTGTTCGATGGCCAAACCGTCTGGTGTAATGAGCACTATGCTCGATCCTACCCCCTAGTCATTAGAGGCTCTGTCAACGTAAAGTTACCAATGATCAGTGTTCTCCCAAAGGTCCAAGGGGAGATCGTCGTGTTGTTGAGCAAAAGGTGGTGTTTGCTCAGCTTTAGGTGGTAGTTCAACGGAAAATTCAGCAATGAAATTTGTAATGACCTGCCCTTTCACAACCGATCTTGGATGGAACATGATATCAAACTCCCCCAATTCCACAGCCCATTTTGCCAATCTGCCATACAAGTCGGCCCTTCTAAGAAGAGGTTTGAGCTGGTGGTCTGTGAGGACGTTAATGGTGTGAGCTCTGAAGTAATGCACCAATTTTTGGGATGCTACTACCAGTGCGAGTGCCAATTTCTCTAGGGGTAAGTACCTACTTTCTGCCCCGAATAGAGTTTTGTTGACATAATAAACCGGCAACTGTTGCCGAGCTTGTTGCCTGGGTAGTACAGCGCTGATTGCATACTCTGACACCGCGAGGTAGAGGAAGAGTTCCTCGTGCTTGAGTGGGGTGGAAAGTAAGGTTGGCTGGGTTAGGTACTTCTTTAAATTATTGAGGGCCTGGTCGCACTCTGGTGTCCATTTGAATTGTTCTTGTTTTTTCAAAAGCTGGAAGAATGGTCAACACTTGTCTGATGATCGGTTTATGAATCTGTTGAGTGTTGCTGCCATTCCAATTAGCTTATGCACGTCCTTAGCATTCTTTGGGGCCTGACCGCTTTGGATTGCACTAATCTGTCATAGTCCACCTAAATGCCCCGATATGTAACCAAGAACCCCAGGAATTTGTCCGAGCTGACTCCAAAGACGCATTTCGAGGCATTCAATCTCATTTCGTACTACTTTAGGATGCTTAGTACTTCTTTTAAATCTTCCAAATGGGAGTTGTTGATTTTGCTTTTCACCACCATATCGTCGATGTAGACCTCCACAGTATTACCAATCTGTTTCTTGAACATCTTGGTGATCAACCGCTAGTACGTAGCCTCGGCGTTCTTCAGTCCAAAGGGCATTACTTTGTAACAAAATATACCCCGAGGAGTGATAAAGGCCGTCTTCTCTTGATCGTCAAGATGGAGGGAAATTTGGTGATACCCTTAGTAAGCATCCAAGAAACTTATCCTCCCAAAGCCAGCTGTTGCATCCACGAGCTGGTCGATTTTGGAGAGGGGGAAAGGGTCTTTTGGGCATACTTTGTTTAGATCGATGAAGTCCACACATACCCTCCACTTGTCGTCCTTCTTCTTTACTACCACTGTGTTTGAAAGCCAGCTCGGGTAGTTGATTTTCCAAACTGCCCCAGCTTCTAAAAGCTTCTCGATTTTTTCAATAACATCGTCCACATGCTATGTCACCGCCCTTCTCCCCTTTTGGACCACAGGTCGGCATTTTGGGTCAACGTTTAGCCGGTGGCAGGCAACATCGGCATCGATTCCCGGCATATCATAAGGAGTCCAAGCGAACACTTCCAGGTAATTTGTCAACAATTCGATTAGAGAGTGTTTCTCCTTTTTGGACAACGAGGTGTCGATGACGAAATATTTATCATCTTGCCGATCGATGTGTATCTGCTTTAGGTCTTCCACAGCCTTGTTCTCAAGCGTCTGCCCCACATCGTTGATAGTGGGAATGTCTTCATGCAACTCCATCATCTGCACTTTCTCGGCCTTTGTCTTTGTTGTGCATGCCGTCAGGAAACACTGTTTGGTAGCCACTTGGTCTCCCCTTATTTCCCCCACTCTACCGAGAATCGGGAATCTGATCAGTTGATGGTAGAACGAGTGGATGGCTTTCATAAGGTGTAACCAAGTTTGTCCCATAATGGCATTATGGGGGGAAGGCACGTTGACTACCAGGAATTTCGTTTGCAACGTAATTCCTCTAGCAGTCACTGGAACTGTTACCTTCCCCATAGGCCAACCCGAATCCAAGCTAAATCCGATCAATGGGTTGAGTGATGGCTAGAGGTCGGACTCCTTGAGCTCCAATTTCTTGAACATGCCATAATACATGACTTCGGACGAACGTCCTTAGTCAATGAGCAATCTTTTCACGTCACAGTCTGCCATTCTCAATGTTACAACCAAGGCATCATTATGAGGGGTCTGCACCACCACAAGATCTTTATCAGTTAAGGTAATGGATGCAAGGCTATCGCCGACCTTGACTTTCTTGCTCGGTGGTTGTATCTGCATTACTTCCCTTAAGTGTACAGTCTTCTGTATTTCGACCCGGTATCTATGTGGGTCAACGGTTCCTGATTCAACCGAACCGTGCAGCATATTAATTACTCGAACCGGTCTTGCTTCAATCTCCTTCTGGGGTGCATCTTCCACGCACGGTTGCTCGGCCTCGTTTTTCGTCTTATCCTGATCAATAAATTAGTTGAGATGGCCAGCCTTGGCTAAATCCTCCAAGTGAGTTTTAAGATGCCGACATTGCTCCATTTTGTGCCCATTTTCATGATGGTAAGAACACAACCTCATTTGATCCCGAGACGCTGGGTCCCCTCCCAATTTCGAGGGCCATTTGAAAAATGGTTTGTTACGGATCTGGGGCAAGATTTTATAGATGGGATCCTTAAAGACTGTGTAAACCCCATCGTTCACCCTTCTTCCCCTATTGTTGTCATCTTGCCTGGGTTTCTTGGTTTCTTTTTTGTTTGTCTTATAGGTGATAATGCCGACCTTTGTTGATGTTGGCTAAAGCATGTCTTCATCTAGTCTTGCGTAACGCTCGATTCTTAGCATCAATTCTTGTATGGTGAGGGCTGGCTTCTTTATCAAGGACTGCCGCAAACGATACTCTTTAGGAAGGCCGATTTTGAACTGAGTCACAACTAGTTGTTCGCTGCACTCTTCAATTTCGTTGTAAGCCTCCCAGTAGCGTCGTGCGTACGCCCGCAATCCTTCAACCTCTTCTTTCCATAAGGTCAGTAAAAAATCCACCTCCTTGGGCTGCAGGCTGTTAGCTATGAATCAAGCAGTAAACAGCTCGGCAAGCTGCCTCCAGTTTGACAAGGATCTGGACGACAACTTGTCAAACCATTGTAAGGCTACATTTTCCAGACTGGAGAGGAAGATTTAACACATCAATGTTTGGTTGCCGCACCATATCACCATCAGCTGCTTGTAATGCCGAACATGGTTAACCGGGTTAGCCTTTCCGTCATATAGGGTGAACTTTGGTAGGCTGAACTTTTGAGGAATTGGGTAGGACTCAATCTCCTCCGTGAATAGTGTGGATGCAATTTGGTCTAAAGCCTTCTTGACCAGGTCATAGGTTATGCGTTCCTTAGGTGGCTGCTTCTTGTCCTCTAACTTTTCGTTGTACCATTTTTCCTAGTCATTTCACTGCCGACCATCTTTCACACCTTCATTGTTCGACGGAGTCTCGCTCCTCCCTCTTCGCCGATCTACTCGTCCATTGTCACAGCGCCCAATGCTAGAGGTGTAGCTCCCTCTTGCTCGCAACGCTGGAACGTCCCTGCTTCTAGCAACTCTTTCATGGTTCGGGGACCTTTCTCTCCCACACCTATCTCTTTCGGAGATTGCCTCTCTCATGATCCGAACTTGGGAAGTGAGGTAGGCAATCTCCTCGCCACGTCACCGAATCTCTCTTTCAGCCGATCGGAGCGTGTCTTCACTTGGAACCCGTCCACTGGAGGGTGAGGGGGCAAGGTCTCGGTGGTGGTTTTTGCAGAAGTTTCGATCCCTGTCATAGTCCGGGTTTCTTCGTAGCTCGTCTGGTGCTTCCTGGTGGCTTTTAGCAAGGGTTTGTATTTCCGACCTCAGTGTTCTACCTCAGTGACGATCTACTGGGGTAGATTGGCAGTGCGCCGAATTAGTTTGATCTTTGCTAGAGGAGGCTCTGCTACCTTGTTCATCGTGGTTCTCTCCTCTTCCTATTCGATTGTTCAAACTCATGATTTTCTAAGCCTTCCCACAAACGGGGCCAATTGTAGGTGAGATTTTTCAGAAAGCCTGGCCGATCTCTGAAGCCAATGTTGATGAGTCCAAACTCACTGCAAGAAAGAGAAGTTAGAATGGGTCGACTCTTGTGTATAATTGGAGTTAATTGTCCATACCTGGCTTTTGAGGGCTTGGGTATTTATAGTGTGATTGATGGAGTGTTTTACTCTTGGCCTACCAGCAGGTCATCATGGTCTGCTGGGTAGGCATCATCATATACCGCCGATTAACCGCGTGTAGAGCCTATCTTACCGTCGCTGAAGAATCCGATTAATCAAACGTGCAGGTCGATGTCGCATGGGGAGCCGCTAGTGCATTTAATGCGAGTCAACTCCACATTTAATGCTCTGAGACAACTAGCGGTTTGGGCTCACCATTTGCATTTTGGGCCAAGGTCAGCACCAGGTCGGCATAGTGGGCCGGACTGCTCTTTAGTACTCGATTTGGGCCGCCTAGAAACCCAGCGTCAATATCTGTTGATTAGGCCTAACCAGATGGATTGGGCCATGTGCTTTTACCCCACAGTTACTAAGAATGATAATATTTGATGTGCCTGATATTATATGGCGAGCTAAGTTGTACGGTTACTATATATGATAAATTATGCTCATGATAAGTCATGTCACACTCTAATAGTTCGTGCTACAACACGCCTGCCTCTCTTCTTCAATATTATGCTTTAGAAATGGTGAAATGTTTTAATACTAAGTCTATGTTTCATGTGTCTTTATGTTTATACTTATACGTTTCTAAGTTCATGCCATATATGCATAAATGTACCTCTATTGTCATGTACATTAAATATAAATGTAGCCTATTGTGTTTTATGCTCATGCATTATTGTTATTTACTAAGCATTAGCTTATACTTTGTAAAAAAATTTTTAGATGACCAAATTAGGAGGCCCATTACATGGATATTTGGACTGTGGCTCACGGGCTTTATGTTATGTACTGATATAGGGGTTGGACCCTAATGGTTTGTAATATTATAATGTTATAACTGCGGTGGCCTTTTTTAGGCCTATCTTATGAAATGTTTATGTTTTGGATATTAGGCACCGCTTTCCTATTTATGACACACGTTTTACTTTACGTTTATAAAGTTCTATTTTTCGCAATTATGCATTATTTTAAATGATTATGCATAGGTGATCAACCAATTTATATAATGCGGCCTTGGGTAGCCTTGCTACGAACCGATCATGTACCCTAAATCCATATAGGCAGAGTAATAGAGCGTGACAGCAAAAGTTAAGGATTTTGCTAAAAAAAGTCGACCCATCAAGCTTAAGAGTCGACTCATTGAAACAGAGACTGAAAATTTTGAAAACTGCTTAAAAGAGTTGACTTATTGAAACAAAAAGTTAAAATTTCATAATCAAGCCAAATGAGTCGACCTCTACCACTCAGGAGTCGATCCTTTTGGACAGAGCTTTGAAAAATCTGTTGAAACATAAAAAGAGTCGACCCTTGTAGTAAAAAAGTCGACTCCTTGACAGCAACGACTCTATTTTTTAACGTTATACTCCGTCGTTCTTGCATCAAATGGTCTCTCATCCACTACCAACGGCTAAAATCAATCCATGGCTATAAATACAAGATCCCCACAGCTTCTAAACACGAGATATAGTGATTATATCTGCTGAATCAACATCTTGAAGCTGAAATTTTCTGTGCTTCAACTGCTAAATCTTTTTGCTAAGTGATTAAGGTCATTTATTGAGCTATTCTTATTCGTCTACTCTCTAGGAGAGCTATTCTTTGTATAACATTCATTCATTTCACTTGGGTGGGTTTGTAAACCTGTGAGTTTGAGTGTTCTTAGGTAAAAATATTTATAAGTTTGAGTGATGCTTAGACAAGATCACTTATAAGTTTGAGAGAAGCTTAGACAAAATATCTTGGATTGTGAGAGCTTGCAAGAGTGAGCTAGGCACTTGTCGCAAAATCAACAGCTATGTAAGGGGTGTTAAATCGTAAAATACCTTCATGAGAATCGAAGAAGAGAGGACGTAGGCAAGATTGGCCGAACCTCTATAAATCTGGTGCTCTTCTTTTCTTACTCTGTTTTGTTTATTTGCTTCCTATACTAGCTTGCATTGTGTTCCATTATTTGCTTGATTGATTTATACTTAGATTAATTATTGTCGAAATACATAAACTTTTTTCAGCTGTATTATTTGATATAAATTCTATAAAACTCAATTCACCCCCCTCTTGAGTTGCCTTCTTGGGCCAACAAAAATTTTCTACATAACATGAGTATCCCTCTCTTAAAGAAGATTGAGACTCATCAAGGCGGCAATTTGCCCCAAAATGGTCGACGAAAGCAGTTGCTTAGGACCTACTTATATTTTGCAACTAGCCATTTAAAACACTGGAGTTCATCTTTCTTCAACAATGACTAAATACCTTAGAGCTCCACCTGTTAATCATGATCAATCGCGAAGGAAAATTCTATTCTGACAAAAAATCTATACATGATACACTACTAAAATAATGTGCAAGTGATATTTTTGTAATTAAAAATTATTTTAATTGGTACATTGTTTTAACTAATAGATCCCAACTCACTCACATCATTTCGTATATCTTTTTATTTGTATAGCATTAGTCGTTCTTAACTTGAAAACTTTTCAAAGCAAAATTCTATTTGTACACAATTTTTATATGAAAAACTTGATGTAAATATTAGTATTTTTTAAATAATGAGTCAAAATAATGGGTGTTTAATTTAAAATGAAGCGATCACATACAATCACATCATTTTTGAAAAAAAAAATGACGTAAAAGCCTCTGATTGTGTATAGCATTACTTTCTCTTTTTCTCTTTTTTTTTTTTTTTCAATAGAGAGTTCATGCATGAACATGTTGTTTGGTGACAGCACTAACTCCATTGACAAGTTGAAAATGAAGTGGGAGGAGGATTCAAAATTAATCTCATATGCAATAATAATTGATGTTTACCACCAACAAGAGCACGGGCAAAAACTTAATCATGCTGCAAAAAGGCCACACATTCCTCATTGTGTGGACACCACTTCAGTCTCATTTTGTTTGGGGGTAAAAGTTCAGTGCTCAGTGCTCCAAATAAGAGAAGAGACCAAACACATCACATCAGCAGCTAAAAAGAGAACTCTACAGATGTTCCACTACTTCATATCTGTAACCAGGCTGCGGAATGCGCCAACTGATTCTCATGGGCAGTTGTTTCTGTCAGGAAACTACAATGTTAAGGTGTCTTTCAATGAAAACAACCAACACGATAGAATAACTGTAGCCAGTGGAGCTGCTGCTTTCTCTTTCTTTAAATTTGAGATGAGAGAGAGAAGATTATGGCCAAGCCGTAGTTTGAGAAAGGGAAATAAAAAATCTAATGATGAAATAGTATCAACTTCTTAGAACTCATTTATTGATAAAAAAAAAAAATAGTCAGTGTCACAGTCATTTATGCAGGAGTTAGTGTCAGCATAAAATAATGAGTCAAATATTTCAGTCTACTTAAACACTGGAAGAGCTTGTCTAGCATTAGTTGCCTATTGATTATTACACATTTTATGTACACAGTATCAGCTAGTAACTGAGCATAAGCTACGGCTGATGCTAGACTAATGCTAGACTTTTTCAACACTGAAATCACTATGACAACTAATCATGCAAAGCTATGCACATTTCTATACAGATTCTCTCTCTGCTTTACTTAAATGAATTTGATGCCTCCTTAGTTAAATGATCGCAGCCCGTGTTGGATGTTCAATTAATTTCTAGTACAGGCTTGGAACATGGAAGTTTGAGATAATATTGGAACAATGAGCCTAAGAGAAGATTGAAAAACTGACCTTTCGGTTTTAATACTATTGCCCATGAGAAAAGAAAAAGAAAAAAAAAACAGAATGTCTAGCACGTTTATTTACCCCAAAAAATAAAAATAAAAAAACGACGATGTTGATGTATTTTTTTAAAGTTCAGCATCCTCTTCCTGCAGAATGAAAGTTTTTGTGGGAAACGAGTTTCTGCAGAGGCAATCTAATTTGTGGACATTTCGTTTTGAAGTTGCTTGCCAATTTTTAATGAACCGATTTAGCTTGTCTCGAATGAAAAAGACATAGAAGGCCCAGTAAATCTATGTTTATGCTGCAGATTTAAGCAATTACCTACTTAAGTCTGTTTGTTAATGCTTGGCTTCTGTTTGGATAGCATAATGCCTAGTTCTTCTTGCAACGTCAAATCAACGTTAAATTTGATTGGTGAAATGACCCATGTAATGCCAAGCTAGAGATGGTGTAAATATATATATGGGTACATCAATGGATATAATGACATCCTTTCTGAAAAATTGCGAGACTCGATCAAGTTATATTACTACAAAATATGTTTTGGCAGACGGCAATGAGTAAATGGGATTTGGTGTATGATCTTATTCATTGAAAAATTTATTGGCATTTGAATAGTGAAAACTACAAGGAAAAAACATGGTGAAAACTACATTTCCTCCCTGCAAAATAAAAAAGAAAGAAAAAAAAATCTAAAGCTTGATATAACCGTTCTTGATCATCCATTCCATACTCCAGTGATTATTCACATTCTTCAGGGTCCAGTAAGCCCACCCAAAGGTAGCGCGCCCGAACACTTCCAACTGGGCATTGGCAAACTTTTGGTAATCCTCTTTTGTCGCCCCACTGACTTGCCATTCCGCTACCCATTCCCCTGCAAATTCAAACCCAGCCGGTTCAATAATCTTCAAGCTAGCTAGCTAGCTACTAAATCGAAAATAGCAAACCTCTTCGAAAATCAAGCAAAATTGGAAAAATACATACCCACAAGAGTGAGAGGTCCGTTTGATGTAGTAACTTGAGTCAACTCGGCTGACCGGTTGGCGTGGATGAAGTCGATGTTTTGTTGGACGGTCATGCCGTTGAAGGTGTCGGAGAAGAGGTTGTAGTAGTGGACATCAATGACCGATCCATCTAAGCCACCGGCAAGAGAGAGGAGCTCTGTCGGATCGGCCGATAAGCGGTTCGACATAATCACGTAAGCCGTCGAGGAGTGCTTCCGGACGGCGTTGTAGCCGGCAGTGTAGTACTTGGTCAGGCTATCTAGAGATGCTCCAGGCGCTCGAGGCTCGTTGATCAGCTCGACCGCGTAAAGGTTTGGATTCTTAGCATACCTATTAGGTGAGGGAGCCCAATTGTTACCATATTGTCATGTATTATAGGAATCAGGCATGTGAATTAATTGTACCTGGCTGTGAGGAATTCTATAACATTCACTGTTTGTTGTATGTTTTGGTCTGACAGTCCCCATTCTTGAGACCCGTCTCTGGTGGAGCTGTGCTCGTTACCATTTTGAGAACCCGGTGCAGCGTGGAGATCAATAATGACCTGAACTCCATACTTTCTGCAAATAGAACACACCTCAGGATGAAGCATAAATTTTCACTAAATTGTGTATGTAGTCTCTGAGTTTGGGTATGGTTTCAATTTCGGTTTTGTTTTCTTAGATTTGCTGAATACTCCTTTCAAAAACACTTTTCATCGAGACCTCATTGGGTAAACTGGTTCTGTAACTTATTCTCATAAAATTTTTCAGTTTTAGGAACAAAAAACAAATGTACATGTTTTATGAGTTTTCAAATTTGACATGGAAAACAATGGCGTTTTTTGATGTTTTAGTTTTATTTTTGAGAACATGAAAAAAAATGAGAAGTTTTCACTATTGTGTTTTTGAGAACACAAAAAAATTGAAAACAGATTCGTAACCAGATAGGCAAGAATTCATGGCAGGCATGTCATTGCTTAGACATATATATGCTTAGGCAATTGGGGGATTAAAAGAAACGTACTGTGCCCATAAGAAGGCATTGTCCAAGGCTTGCAAGGATCCGCCGACGTAAGGCGGTGGTGGTGTTGGATCACTGGCTATCCACCATCCAACAGGAATTCTCACTCCATTCAATCCATTGCTCGATATGAACTTGAAGTCCTCTTCAACTATGTAAGTACTCCAGTGCTCCTGTGAGAGAGATAAATACATAAATGCATCAATTTTTCTTATCATACAATTAGGCTAGTATAAATCCCATTTAATCAGTTCAGGAAGAAAAAGAAAGAAAAAAAAAAAAAAGTAGTGTCTCCTTTGTGGTAATGGAACTGTTAAGTCACCAATTTGTTTCAAAAAGCTTAAAATGTTGGAAAATCAGCCAAACAATATACGTGAAATTATTCACTTTTGAAACTACTTCTCAACGGTATTTTATTCCATAAGAACCTATAAGTTAATCAAATAACTTAGGGCTTTTGATGACTTGTTTTTTGAAAAAGTAACATATAAAGTAGAACATATAGAATTTTGTATAAAACCTTCATATACTATGTGGCCTTTAATTTCATACCCAAAAAAAAACCACTATTTTAGCTAGGGATATAAATTGGGCTTGTCTTGGGCTGGGCCTATGAACTCCTGCAAAAAATAGACTGGGCCAAAAGGCAAATCCCTGAGCCCAGGCCTTACCCGTGGGCCCATAGGTCGGTTTGGGCTTTGGGCTTTTGGACGGATTTGGCCAAATTTGATACTATTTTTAAACATTGTTTTAAATTAAATTAAAATCTGATAATATTTTTAAACATTGTTTTAAACTAAATTAAAAATGATAATAATTAACTTATAAATTGGTACCAAAAAAAAATGTGTGATTCAAATAATAGTTAAACTAAACTTATAAAAAATCTATCAAAAAATATAAATGGGTTATAATGTAATTAAACTTGTATTTTATTATGATAATTAACTAAACTTTTGATAATAATTGGTAAGATATTTATATAATTAAACTTATAATAATAATTAGTCTGGCTTCCAAGCCCACTCACATAGAGTCAAGTTTTGGCCTATTAGGGCTTGGATAGGGCTTGGGCTCTTATGGATTTCAAACCAAATTTACATCTTGATCTAATTTTAGCTCTTAAATTAAGAATGTCACTGTCCTCGTAGATGAAATTATAATGATTAAATTCTATTAAAAAAAGAAAGTAGAAGCGGGAAAAAAATGTACTGATTAAATAAGTTGAAGTTACCCAATTAAACAATTAAAGAAAGTAATTAATTTCTTGCTTCCACGGTCTTACCCTCATAACTTGTGGAGCTTTGAGTGAACCATAACCATTTGTTACTTGAAACTCACCAAGCGGGCCCCCAATTATCGTCAAGATGAAAACAGACGGATCATCATCTCCCCAGCTGCCATCCCCTTTCGAATCAGCTGTTACCAGCACTTCTGTCTTAACCTAAAAAATTCATAGCAGGAGAAAAGCTTACGAACAGCTCTTTTTTTTGTAGACAAGGAGCTAATAAGTAGCAATTTAATCATCATTCACCATTTTCTTTAGTTGTAGCTCTCTAAAGTTGCATCTACAAGCTCCTAGATTTGCTCCTATGTTTAAATCCTCAATTTATGACTAAAAAGAAAAATAAAAGAGATACGACCAAATAAATAAATCAAAAGCGGTCAAACTTACTTATTTATATTTGATTGGTTAAAAAATTGAAAAGAAAAGAAAAAAAAAAACAAATACATATTTATTAAAAAAAATCATTTTCTTTGCGTTTCACAAATTTAAGACACAAAATTTATTTAAAATATAATTGAGTGAGTGACTTAAAAAAATGACATTTAATTATGTTTTTTAAAAAAAAATTATTTTTAAAAGTAATTTTTTAAAATTTTACCCAAACACGACAAAGTTTATCAAAATTCAGCTTGATTCCACTTTAATTTTTTATGCTTATAATAATCATCACAAGTTGATTGATGCGATTATTTTTATTCTGACACATACACTGAATAACACGCATTGTGGTCCATGTTCCTGAATCTGATTCTTTTTTCTCGTTTTCCCATTGATGCTGACAACCGTCAACTTAGAAAATATGAAATAAAATAAAATAAAAGGATCGGACGCCTAAAGAACAAGAAATAAAAAATAAAAAAGAAACCTGTAAGAAGAACCCATTGGGTGCTTTAATCCGAACGCGTCTTGAATCGTCAGAGTTTCTCACAATCTGGAACGTTTCTGATCCGCTGGGCGTGTTCGCAACAGCGACTATGTCGATCCCATTTCCAGCAGTGTCTAAACCCACGAATTGTTTGTTGAACACCCTAAACTGAAAGGTTGTCTCATTGATCCTCCACAACTGCACAAAACAAAAACCAGAAGCAGATAAAGATTCATGAGACCATGATTTCAAACCAAGTTATTTTGTCGAAAATTCGGAATCGCAAAGTAATTAAGTCATTACCGAGAATGTTTCCCAGCCTGAAGCAGATGCCCGGTTTGCAACTATGTTCGTTGATCCGCCTGATTCGGCACAGAGGAATTTTCCGACCGTTACGGACTTAAACTGCAACCCAGTCCCATCCTAATGAAAATCCCAAATTAGATTGACCAGACATGAGAATCAAACTCAAAGCAGATTCAGTGAATATATATATATATAGAAGTGTATATGTATTATGTGTACAAACCAAGAAATCTCTGTTGGGGATGCCATCAAAGAGAGAGGGTTTGATCCATCCTTCTGTAACCAGCCAACCTCCAAGGTTAACGGCTCGAATTCTGAAGCTGGGAGTGATCCTCCCGTGAGAAAGAGAGAGCATACAACATAAAGAGATACAAATAATGCATAGTAGGTGTATTGTTGTGGAGTGTGTTGCCATTTGATCCTTCTCCACTTTCAAATGCCAGTCTCTGTGTGGATGGGTCTTGCATGCCACGCACATATATATATATATATATATATGCACAAAGTGAAAGAAGCAATCCTTATCTCCAAACTGGTCAAACTCTAGAAATTTTGACCGGTTTGGAGTTGAAAGTTTCTTTGCTGATCATCATTTTATACTATAATGTTAAGAACTTAATTTGGTAAACTGGGTTCAATCAGTTTAGTTAGGCAAAGAAAATGTTTGATTTCAATGCTGATCAGGTTATGGTCTATAATGAGAAATCTTTTAGTATTAACTTTTCGCCTAACATTTTTTAAGTTTATAAATAAAAAAGTTAAATTTTTTTAATTTTTATTTTTATTTTTTTACTTATCTTTAATTAAAGTAAAATTAAAAAAGTAAACAAAGTTAAAAAAATTTAATTTTTTTACTTATAAATTTAAAAAAATTTAATAAAAAAGTATACCAAATTAGACTCAATACAGTGGACTCAATATAGTATTCAACTTTATGCAACTAAGATATGAAGACTTTTGTTATATATTGTTCTGGAAAGTCTATTTCTCTATAGTACGGCGATTCAACATTCTTGGAAAGCTAATCGTCGGCGTCAAGACAATTGCTTCCGCGGCGGTGGAGCCACCAGATTAGCTTCATTGGGATATGATTTTAAAATCCATTTATATCTGCATGATCGATACATGTGGATGATAGGCGTACTACATTGACTGTAAACGAGTAATAAAACAATTCAAAAGACAAAGTTGTTTTCGACCAATGTATCTGGCTTTGACATGCCTTCTAGCTCCTCTGAATTACATCATTTGGAATATTGAGTTTCGTTACCAAATCAATGAAATGGTCCAGGGCTTTTGATCATCTACAGTACACAATTAAAACGTTGAAGATAGATTGTATTTCAGTCAATGTTTGGATTGTAACTTAAAAAAATCATAAGTCAAAATTTTAAGTTAATTTAAAATTTTTAATTTTTTAAATAATTTTTTAAAACTTAAACTATGAGCTACTAAAAAGTTACATTCAAACACTCCTAAATACAATTATCCTCTATTGATATATTAGCTACGGGTGCTTAAGAGCTCATGTGTTCAATTATGTGGGTACTATGACTTGTCCTGGCCACTGTGACTCTCTGTAAGTTTTTTAAAAACTTATTTTTAGAATTAGTTTATCAAATATGATTTTGACAATTTCTTTAAAAGAAAACAAAAAGAAAAAAGGAAACCACACCAAAACCAAAGGTGAAAGAGTTTGACAATTACTCACAACCGAGGTGATTTGAGGTTTTAGTTATTGTGGGTTAAATGTTCACGACCCAACCCATTTAGTTAGGTCCAATAAAAAATAAACAAAAAAATAAACGAAATTGGGCTGTGGGGCGGCCCAAATTTATATTAAAACCGGTCTGATCCAATGTGCCGACCTGCTGCCGACCAAGGCCCAAAATCACGAAAGGTAAACTCAAACCACTAGCGGTCTCAGAGCATTTAATGCGGAGTCGACCCGCATTAAGTGTGCTAAAGGCTCTCCATGCAAGGACGACTTGCACGTCCGATCAGTTGAATTTTGGTGCAACGGTAGGGCAGAACCTAAATTCAGTCAGTCAACGACGAATGATGAAGTCTACATAGCAGGTCATGATGACTTTCTAGTAGACCAAAGACAAAACACTCCATCGATCACACTATAAATACCGAAGCCCTCAAGGGTAAGGCATGGACAATGAATTTCAAGTATACCCTATATGAGACCTCAATCTTATAATGTCAAATATATAAGATTATGTGGGTGCATGTGTGTGTAATTTACTTCCTACAAAGCTCATTATACTTCATTAGCCTTAATATGTTTTTACTTAAAGTAAGAGTGCATTAGTGTGAACCAATAGAGGTGTGACATGTAGCATGAAAGTGGTGAGGTGGGGGAATATTGGGGAACACATAAGGATGTGATATACATTTACCTAACAAGTTAATTGGTTCAAGCAAGGCAATAGGAATAGGAATAAGGGAGATGACCCATTACGACGCATAAGTGTGTGTATTTGGTGTCATCATCACAAGACTTCTCAAGGCCTATACATGCGCACTACCAAGCCATCTGATTGCACAATGATATATTGGGAGGTAGATATCTATAGTAGTCTTGTTCGTAAGGAAAAAAAAAAAAAGTGGAAGACCATTCAGCCAAGGTGCACACTTTCACATAGCATATAGAAAGGAAAGAAAGAAAGAAAGAAAGAAAGAAAGAAAGAAAAGGACAAGTCAAGGGGGAGGGCTGCTCATACGTATATATATATATATATATATAGAGAGAGAGAGAGAGAGAGAGAGAGAGAGAGAGAGAGAGAGAGAGAGAAGAGAAGAAGAAAGAAAGGAAAGAGAAGAGAGGAAAAAGGGAAAAGAGAAGGAGGGGCAAAGCTGGATTCTTCACCTTAAGTAATTATTATCCTATTAATTGTCAAGCTTCTGGTCTTGCATATATGTAAATTTAAGCTGGAATAGAGGATTAATCATTGCTGCTGTCTAGAATCTGGGCAGGAGCTGCCACTGTTAAACTTATTTTCAAAGCCTTAACGAGATATGATCTAAATTCTGAGACTATGTGTGAAAAGATCTCAAAAAATTACTTGATTTAGACAAAATTCATCTAATTTGGTTAAGAATTGAGAGAGAAAACTCTGTCCAAAGTTGGAGGATTTTCTAATTAGAAAATCTGTAGAAATAGCCACTTTCAGAGGTTGTTTAGCCTATTTAAAAATCTAATTTGTAACTGAATTTTTGTACACTTGAACTTTGAGATCATAGGAAAATTCGGGTTTTAGTTTCAGCCAAAAATGTTTTATAATCGAATTATGGTGATTTTTCAAAGTTAAGCTTCTACTGCAGAATTCTGATGCCCAAATTTGCTCAGATCTGCCCAGATCTGTAACCTTTGTTTTGACTAAACATTCGACCAAGTTAAAGTGGTCCAAAAATTATGAAATCTTTACTATATTTTTTAGATACATGGATGAGATTGTATACCAAATTTTAAGTTAAGGAGATACCGTTTACTTAGGTTTCAGACCTCTCAAATGAGAACCATCTACTGCATAAACATAAATTCAACAGCACTGCCCTGTTTTAGAAAATACCAAATAAATACTTAGGCATGTTCAAAAAATATAAAATTTGGTCTAGATACTCTATGAGATGTCCATTTTTTATTTTTTAAGTTTTAGAATATTTGGGTATAAGCTCACGAAATTATGTCTAGACTATGAAGCATGTGTCAGTTTTGGCAAATTAGATGACTTAGTGTATTTTGGTATTTTTCAGCTCTAACTTTACATTGGGAGGTTAATTGAGATTAGCATATGATAGTTTTAATGCATAATTTCAGTGTTATAACTTATATTGATGAAGTCTACATTAAGTTTCCTAAACTAATACAATTGTGATGATAAGAGCTAACGAAGAGCAAGATCTTTCAACGTCAACCAAGAAGTGATTTTTGGCGTAGTGTGTGTACGGTAACAGATGAGATTTAAGATATTCATATTTATATCGAATGAATATATTGTGTGTAATATTATCTATATTTGTGGTAATTGTGGGATTTAAGATAGTCTCATTCATATGGAATGAATATATTTGTTGTAATATTATGAATATTGATGTTGATTGAAGGATGAGGATAGTCATATTTATATTGAATGAATATAATGTTTATACTATTATCTATATCGGTGTTAATTGTGGGATTGTGGGCTTTAAGATGATCTTATTCATATTGACTTGGATGCTTCCCTATCTATATTGGTGTATTGTTTGTCTTATTATGAACATTGGTGTTAATTGTGACAGTCTTGTTCATATGGAGTTACTTGATGATTTTGTATGTAATAAACTATTGATGAGGTTTTATATATGTGGTGATATTGATAAGGTTATATAAGAGGTGGAGGTGGCATTACATACCATTCATATCATATGTCTTGCATTGCATTGCATGAAGGAAGGTTTTGCCGATGTGAGGCTAACTTAAGGTTTAACCGAGGTGGGGTTAACCTAAATAGGGTGCCGATATGGGGCCTCTTTGATAATGCACTATCGATATATTGGGCCAACTTTATCTAAAATTGAGCGCACATGTTGGTGTTTCATTCATTATATCACAATAGATATTGCATTTCATGACGTACATTACATTGTTGGTAGTGATGAGAGGATGATTACATATTGGTGTTTATAGATGATTATATCTCATTGGGTGATGGATTATTCAGTGATGGCTGATTCTGTGATTATATTTGTTATTCTTTATAAGTTTGATTATCTATTATGAGTACGTTGACTTTTAACTCACACCCACACAGACTGTTTTGACAGGTAACGTGGAGATGGGGGTTCGATTCACTATAGTCCTAGTCATCGCCACGGTGGCGTCTATGTTGATGTCGGGATGTCGAGTCTCGGGACTTGGGCGAGCTCCATTCTCTTCCTTTCAGTTTCTTAGTTGTGTTTTAAATGAGACGTTGAGTCTTGGTGTAATGTTTTGTATTAACATGGTACGATGGTAGAGCATTTGGAGGATTGTTGATTGTTTTCCAATTGGTGATGTATTGATGATTTGTGGTTTCCTTTATTGTATGTTAGGGCGTTTATTATATTTCTTTCTTACTGTATTCCGCTGTGTTTTTTTTTCGATTAGGTGTTAAGGTGTCGTTCGCAAGTACGGTGACTTGTGCAATCACGCCTCGCTTAATGTGACATAATGAATGTCTAATTGGGTTGGGGGTGTGACACCCTACCTTCATTTATTCAATTCTCGATTAAGCTTGTTAACTTAATCGTCGAAGTGTCAACGGCCCAAAGAGAGTTGACCTATTCTAACCTCTCTGTTCTCCTTGCAGAAAGTTTGGGCTTATTAATACTGGCTTGAATGATCGGTCAGGCCTTCCCGAAAATTCCACTTACAATTGGCACTGTCTGTGGGCAGGCCAAGATAACCATAGTACAAACGATCAAAGGGGAAGAGAAGAGAACCACAATGAGCGAAGGAATGAGGCCTCCTCTAGCAAAGATCACACCAATTGGGCATACTGCCGATCTACCCCAGTAGATCGCCACAGAGGTGGAGTAATGAGGTCGAAAATACGGACACTTGTTAGGAGCCACCAGGAAGCACGAGACAGATTGCGAAGAAACCCAGACTACGTCAGGGAGCCAAACCTCCGTAAAAACCACCACCGGAACCTTGCCCTTTCACCCTCCAGTAGACGCGTCCCAAGCAACAATACGCTCTGTTCCGTTGAAAGGGAGATTTGGCAGTACAGTGAAAAGATTGCCTACCTCACATCTCAGGTTCGAATTATGAGAGAGGCAATCTCCGAAAGAGATAGGCATGGCAGGAAAGGGTCCCCAGACCGTGAAAGAATTATAAAAAGTCAGGACACCAAAAGCAGAGACGCTCCAGCGCCATAAATAAAAGGGAGTTACACCTCTAGCACCGGGCGCTGCGAGGACAAGTGAGCAGATCGGCGTCGAAGAAAAAGCCATACTTCACAAAAAGATGGTCAGGCATGGGCTGGTCGGTAACAAAAAGACTGGAAAAAGTGGTTCAATGAAAAGTTGGAGGATAAGAAGCAGCATACCAAAGACTGCATAACCTATAACCTGATAAAAAAGGTCTTGGAGTAGATTGCATCCACACCATTCACAGAGGAGATTAAGTCCTGCCAATCTCCTCGAAAATTCACACTCCCAAAGTTCACTCCATATGACAGAAAGGCTGACCCAATCAGTCATGTTCGTCACTACAAGCAAATGATGGCGCTATAGAGCAAAGACCAATCACTGATGTGTCAAATATTTCCTTCTAGTTTGAGGGACATAGCCTTACGTTGATTCGACAAATTACCGTCCAAGTCAGTATCAAACTGGAGGCAACTTGCCAAGCTCTTTACTGCTCTCTTTATAGCCAACAGCATGTAACCCAAGGAAGTCGATTTCCTACTAACCTTACGGAAGGGTGAGGGAGAAGGATTGCAGGCATACGCAAGGCGCTACTGAGAGACATACAATGAGATTAACGAATGTAGCGAGCAGCTTGCCGTGACCTAATTCAAAATCGGCCTACCTAGGGAGCGTCGTCTGCTGCAATCCTTAATGAAGAAACCGGCCCTCACCGTACATGATTTGATGTCCAGAATTGAGTGATACACCCGATTGGACGAAGATGTGCCTTAGCCGATTTCAGAGAAGGTAAGCATAGTTGCTGAGAAGACGAATAGAAAGGAAGCCAAGAAGCCTCGCCAAGAAGACAACAACAATCGGGGCAGGAAGGTGAATGATGGGGTCTACACAGTCTTTAAGGATCCCATCTACAAAATCTTGCCCCAGTTTCATGACAAGCCCTTTTTTAAATGGCCTCCAAAGTTAGGAAAGGACCCAGCATCCTGAGACCAAAAGAGGTTTTGCTCCTATCACTGGGAGAAATGGCATAAGACCGAACAGTGTCGGCATCTCAAGAGTCACTTGGAATATTTAGCCAAGGCTAGCCATCTCGACCAATATATTAATTAAGACAAGACAAAGCGCGAGGCCGAGCAACCACGAATGAAAGTTATCCCACAGAAGGAGAACAAAGCAAGATCGGTCTGAGTAATCAATATGTTGTACGATTCGGCTGAATCAGAAATTGTCGACCCACATAAATACCGGGCTGAGATACAAAAGGCTGCTCACTTAAAGAAAGTAATGCAGATACAACCCCCGTCTAAAAAGGTTAATGTTGGGAGCAGCCGTGCGTCTATAACCTTCACTGATGAAGACCTCGTGGGGGTGCAAAACCCTCACAATGACACTTTGGTTGTGACATTGAGAATGGCGGACTGCAACGTGAGAAGGTTGCTCATCGACCGAGGAAGTTCCTCCGAAATCATGTATTACAGCCTGTTTAAAAAATAAGAGCTCAAAGAGTCCGATCTCCAGCCATCACTTAACCCATTGGTTGGATTTAACTTGGACCTAGTTTGGCCTTTGGGAAAGGTAACAATTCCAGTGACTGCTGGGGGAATCGCGTTGCAGACAGAATTTCTAGTAGTCAATGTGTTTTCCCCCTATAATGCGATCATAGGACATACCTGATTGCACCTTATGAAAGCTATCCCATCATCTTACCATCAGCTGATCAAATTCCCTATCCCCGATGGAGTGGGAAAAATAAGAGGAGACCAAGTGGCCGCTAAGCAGTATTTCCTGACGGCATGCACAACAAAGATAAAAGCTAAGAAGGTACAAATGATGGAGTTGCACGAGGACACACCTACTATCAACAATGTGGGCAGACGCTGAAGAATAAGGTTGTTGAGGAACTAAAGAAGATACACATCGATCGGCATGATGATAAGTACTTTGTCATCGACACGTCCTTATCCAAAATTGAGGAGAACTCTCTGATCGAGTTGCTAACAAATTACCTTGAGGTGTTCGCCTAGACTCTTTATGATATGTCAGGGATTGATGCTAAGGTTGCCTGACACAGGCTGAATGTCGACCTAAAGTGCCGACCTATGGTCCAAAAGGGGAGGAGGGCGGTAACACAGTATGTGAATGCCATTATTGAAGAAACCAAAAAGCTTTTAGAAGTCGGGGTAATTTAAGAAGTCCACTACCCAAGCTGGCTTTCGAACACCGTAGTGGTGAAGAAGAAGGATGGCAAGTGGAGGGTCTGTGTTGACTTCACTAACTTAAAAAAAACGTGCCTCAAGGACCCTTTCCCCCTCCTCAAGATCAACTAGCTCATAGATGCAACAGCCGGTTTCAGGAGGATGTGAGCTTCTTGGATGCTTACTAGGAGTATCACTAGATTCCCCTTCATCTAGATGATCAGGAGAAGATGGCATTCATCATTCTAAGGGGTATATTTTGCTACAAAGTACTGCCTTTTGGTTTGAAGAATGTCGAGGCCACTTACCAGTGACTGGTCACCAAAATGTTCAAAGACCATATCGATAGCATTGTGGAGATCTACATCGACGTTATGGTGGTGAAAAGCAAAGTCAGCAGCTCCCATTTGGAGGATCTAAAAGGAGTATTCAGCATCCTAAAGCAATACAAAATGAGGTTAAACACCTCCAAGAATGCTGGGGTTCTTGGTCACACATCGGGGAAATTCTTCGGGGAAATTCCTGGGGTTCTTGGTCACACATCGGGGCATTGAAGTGGATTCGGGACAAATCAGTGCGATCTAAGGTATTCAAGCCCCAAAGAATGCTAAAGAAGTACATAAGTTGACGGGGATGGCAGCGGCACTCAACAGGTTCATTAACCAATCTTCAGATAAGTGCCGACCATTCTTCCAGCTTCTCATAAAATGTGAACAATTCAAATGGACTCCGGAATGTGATCAAGCTCTCGGTGATTTGAAGAAATACTTAACCTAACCACCCTTACTTTCCACCCCACTCAAGCATGAAAAACTCTTTCTCTACCTCGCAGTGTCGGAGTATGCATTTAGTGTCGTACTGCTCCAACAACAAGATCGGCAACAAATGCCTGTCTATTATGTCAGTAAAACTCTATTGGGGGCAGAAAGTAGGTATTTACCGCTGGAAAAATTAGCACTTACACTGGTAGTGGCATCTCGCAAATTGGTGCACTACTTCAGAGCTCATATCGTCAACGACCTCACAGACCATCAACTCAAACTGCTCCTTAGAGGGGCTGACTTTTCTGAAAGATTGGCAAAGTGGGCTATGGAATTAGGAGAATTTAACATCAAGTTCCACCCAAGATTGGCAGTGAAAGGTCAGGTGTTTACTGACTCTATTGTCAAATTTTCTGTTAACTACCACCGGAGGCCAACCAACCAACACATCCTGCTCAACAGCACGACGACCTCCCTCTGGACCTTTGGGAGAATGCTGATCATTGGAAACTCTAGGTCGATGGAGCATCCAATGACCGGGGGGGCAAGATTGGGCATAGTGCTCATTACACCAGACGGTTTGACCATTGAATAAACTATCAAACTCGAGTTCACCGCCTCAAATAATGAATCTGAATACGAGGCCCTGCTCGTCGAACTACGTCGAGCTATTAAACTAAAAATTGTCGAGATTGTCATATACTCAGACTCCCTGTTAGTAGTCAACCAAATTACGGGAGAATACGCGGCAAAAAATGACAGAATGACACAATACCTAGCAAAAGCTAAAAAGTTGCTCACCAAGTTTAGCAGCTACAAACTCCGCCAGATCAGCCGGGACAACGACTCTCATGTCGATGCCTTGGTTACACTAGCAACAGCCCTAAAGTTGGGGTCAAGAAGAATAATCAATGTGGAGACCTTAGCTAGACTGAGTATATTTCATGAGGAAGAACAAGCCCTGGTTGTTGAATAGTTGGGATCATCCTAGACGGACCCAATTATCTCCTATCTTGATAAAGACGAGCTACCGAAGGAAAAGAATGAAGCCAAATGGAACAAACACAAAGCCTTCAGATACTAGCTATCACTAAACAAAGAACTCTGCAGGAGGTCCTTCACAGGTCCTTACTTGCACTGTGTCCACCCAGATAAGGTGCAGGGCGTCCTATTTGAAATCTATGAAGGGATATATGAAAGTCACGTCAGTGGAAGATCTGTAGTGCACTGAGCTATCTTATAAGGATATTTGTGGCCCTATATGCAGAAAAACGCAGCCCCGTATGTTCTAAAGTGTAAAAAGTGTCAAAGGTACTCTCCAATCATACATCAGCCTGCTGGGGATCTCGCAACCATAACCAACCCTTGGCCTTTTGCCCAGTGGAAACTAGACATGATCGGACCTTTGCCCCGAACTCCAGGGAATAAGAGGTTCCTCATTGTGGCCACAGATTACTTCACTAAATCTGTAGCCACAGATTACTTCACTAAATATGGCTAAAGATCTGGATCTTGCTGAAGAAAAAAAGGAAGCTGCCTTGATTAGACTTACTGGATATTAGCAACAATTAAGTCATTCCTACAACAAACGAGTTCATCCAAGAACCTTTGTACCAGAAGACTTAGTGTTATAGAAAGTACTGGGGGCAACAAAGAACCCAGCAGATGGCAAGCTCGGCCCCAACTAGGAGGGTCCCTACCAAGTGGCATCCCAGGTCAGCATTGGTGCATATTGATTGGAAACTGTCGAAGATGGAAGACCGCTACCCCCGCCTTGGAACGCCAATAACCTGAAGAAGTTTTACCAGTAGAATGGATTCCCATATGATGTAACAACTCAACAAATGTCTAAAACTTTATGAGATCAATAAAATACGAAGTTGTTCAAGAGAATCTACTCAAAGCACTAAAGAAGGACTAAACCCAAAAATTAAGTATAAAAACTTGGTCCTGTTCAAGTTGGACAGGTCAGCCAATGAAGGTTACAAAAACCAAGTGTAAAAATTTGGTCCTATCCAAGTTGAACAGGTCAACCAATGAAGATCACAAAAACCAAGTGTAAAAACTTGGTCCTATCCAAGTTGGACAGGTTGGCCAAAGAAGGTCACAAAAACTCAAGTGTAAAAACTTAGTCTTGTCCAAGTTAGACGGGTCAACCAATCCAGGTCATAAAAACCAAGTGTAAAAACCTGATCCTGAACCATTTATGGCAGGCCAAAGGTTTATTTGCAAACACAAGTCTGGTTCCGAACTTGGTCCTACATAACTCAAGCGAATCGGAAGTTTTATAAACTTTGATTAGTCAAAAGGAGCAAACCATCCGTTAAAGATCGTCAGAATGAAAGCAATACCAAGACAGAGGCAAAAGATGACCTTTATTAAAATTAAAAAGAGTTAGTTACAAAAAGAAATCAAAAAAAAAATTACAACTCTACTCCTTAGTCGATTTCTCCCCCAACTGAACAGAAGGCTCTGCCTAGTTGTCTTCGGCCTCTTTGGCAACCCTAGATGATTCGGCAGTAGTCTTTTCCATTTCAGCATTAGCCTCCAGGGCAAGTTGTCTCCTACACTCAGCATTAGCTATCACCTTCTTTGGATCGACAACGCCCTCCTCAGTGGTGTCGAAGTAGTCGAGGCACAAGCGCCAGACATCAAAGGACTTATCCACGTTCGTAAAGATAAGGGCACTCTTTCATCCCTCTCGGAAGATGCTACGACTCAAATCCGTCATCTGAATGGTGAGGTCCTTGGCCACCTTTTCTTCACCCCTCTTCATGATGGCCTCTTCCTCCGCCTTCAACTTGGCCACTTCGGCTTAAACAGCTTCAATCTCCAACTTGGCTTTGTACAGCTCCACAGATTTCATATCGTTTTGTTTCTAAAGGTCGGCTGCCTCCCTGTCTCTCTTCTCATAGTCTGCCTTTACCAAAGTCAGTTCAGTAATTGCCTGCTCAGCCTCTTTCCTAAAAGTGATTCAATCTTTGGTAGCATCGATCCACTCTTTCTTCAAGCCGGCATACACCTCTATAAGGTGCTCATGCTCCTTAACAAGTTTCAGAAGCGGCTCATTGCCTCCAGTAAGGTCAAACAACCCTACACCAAAACAAATTTTACATTAGAATAGTGTGCTAAGAAAACTATAGCGAGTTGACAAAGTAATGCCGACTTACCAAGAAAGAGTTATGGAAGGCCCCCATGAAGATGCCAGTGTCGCTTGCCTCCCCCAACTTGGCAACGTTCTTCTTCTGCCTCTTGATAACGCCAAAAGCGATGTCAGCTTGGTCAATCATCGAATCGGTCGACTTTTTTTACATAAGGGCAACCTCCTTTGCTGGGGCAGTCTCCGAGGCGACGGCCGGAGGATCAGCGGAAGTCGTGGTGGCCGTCTTCAGTGGCTTGCCTGCTGCGACAAACATCATCTCCTTCAAATTCATGTTATCCTCCTCGTCTGGGGACAGGGTGGATTCTTGTCTTCTTCGAACTACTGTGACTCGGCAGTCTGGAAATGTGAGTGGCGCCGAACATGAGGCTGGACTGTTTGAGTCATAACGGATCTCATGCATGATGGGCTCTTCAACAACGGGTTCTGACGGAGGAAGGGTGGCTACCATTACTCCCGTAGGGGCACGAGCTTTTTCAATAGCAATCCCGATTAGAATTTTCTCGAAATCTCCCTTCGCACCTTCTTTAGCCAATCTCGCAGGACACTTTATGAGATCCTCGTGTCAATAGTGAACGTCCAGTAGCAGATAGGGTAATTTAGTAGGATATGGGCGGTCCGAGCAATTTCTCTCAATTTGCCTTCCCCGTGAAAGTCTAGAGCCTTCTTTAAATCTGGAAAGTTAACAAGCCAATCTCGCTCCATCATCCACTTCTTCTTTTCTGTAAAATGTCACGGTCGAGTTCAAGAACATAGTAAAAGCAAATTAGGCACGTAAAACGAAAGATCGGCATCAAACCTATCTCAAGGGGAACTAGAGCATCAGAGTGTCGGTCTGTCACCCTCAGGAAGGTCGCCAAACTCTCAGGGCCCAGTTACCCAAACCCTAATGTCGTCAACGCCCTTCTCGAAAGAGGGTAGACACTTCACTAATTCACTAGCCTGCTCTACGGCCCGAAGATAAATTTTGGAGCTCCCCCCGACCTTGTAGAGTGTATAACAGTAGTCGAGTTTGGCAAGCCCTAGGTTCACACCTAGGCGCTGATTAATCTCGAGCATACCAAAAAGGATCCTATATATTTTCAACAATAGTTGGGAGGGCGACACCTTCTTTTTGATAATTAACTTATGGAGGAAGGGATACAGAGGGAACCTAAGGCCCTCTTCTATAATGGCGATGATCGGGAAGGGCACCCTCTTCTAAATTTCCCCTATACGGTGGTCACTGGGATCGACTAGCTCTAAGTCGATCTCATCAGGGATTTCATATCTAACCCTAAAGGCGGCGATAGCTACTAGACTGTCTAACATTTTCCTGAGACGAGATGCCATCACGGAGACAACCGTCGAAAATGAGAAGATAAGCAAAAAGAAGCACGAAAGAGATACAGGCTTAAAGAGACTTACAGTGGCGGGAGTTGAAATTGGCAACGAACACTCTAGACAAGGAGATAAAGTAAAGCGAAGTGCCTTACACCGAAAATGGCATCATCCTTTTATATACACGCGAGCTATCGGTTTGCGCACAAAAAAACGACAGCAATCATGTCGCTCCATTGAACCATCACATCGACCGTCAATTTCGATGGCATCTCATCAGTGCAGCTTTAAATCCCCACCGTCCAAGTGGCCAGGTAACCGTTGAAACGGCCGTATACCTGAAGGGGAGCCATTATGACCCAACGTAGCCCCTAGCCGTTTGGAATTCAAAACAACGCAAGGGCTGGGGCAATTGTGGGTTAAATGTTCAGGGCCCAACCCATCTGGTTAGGCCCAATCAAAATAAACGAAGTTGGGCTGCGAGGCGGCCTAAATTAATACTAAAGCCGGTCCAGTGTGCTGACCTACTGCTGACTAAGGCCCAAAACCACGAAAGGTAAGCGCAAACCATCACCGGTCTCAAAGCATTTAATGCGGAGCTGACCCGCATTAAATGTGCGAACGGTTTCCCATACGACGTCGACTTACACGTTCGATCAACCAGATTTTGGTGCAACAGTAGGGTAGGACCTACATTCGGTCAATCGGTGACGAATGATAAAGTCTACACAACAGGTCATGATGACCTTCTGGTAGACTAAAGGCAAAACACTCCATTGATTACATTATAAATACCGAAGCCCTCAAGAGCAAAGTATGGACAATGAATTTCAAGTATACACTGCCTTCATTTATTCAATTCTCAATAAAGCTTGCTAACTTAATCGTTGGAGTGTGATCAGTCCAAAAAGGGTCGACCCATTCTAACCTTTCTGTTCTCCTTGCAAAAAGTTTAGGCTCATTAATATTGGCTTGAGTGATCGGCCAGGCCTTCTTGAAAATCCCACTTACAGTTCTCATAGTGAAAGAGTGGGTAATTCAAAAGTAAATTTTGTAATTCATATTTTAATAAAAACTTTAAAGGAAAGGTAAAATATAACTTCCACAATACATGTTAGTTGATCCTGCAATTTGTTTTATATATTAGCAACTATTAAGCTATGTTTGATACAAGAGAATGGAACAAAATGAGAAGGAAATGAGCATGGAATAAGAATGTGAATGGAATGGTCATTTTCATTCCCTTATTTATTTGTCTAGTGGGAATGAAATAATCATTCGCGTTCTATTATTTGGTAAGACCAATTAATAATATTACAACGGAATGGAATATCATAAATAAGATATATTATTTATAAAAAATTATTGAGCTTTTGTGGAGGTGATGGTGGAGGTGAGGTGGAGGTGCAGTGGTAGCAGTGACGGTGAGTGGTAGCGGCGGCGGCGGCAGTGGTGGGGGGTGGTAGTAGTGGACGGCAAGAGAGGAGAAGGGAGACAGATTTGTTTTAAAAATAAACAAAAAAAATTTTGAATTATTTTTTTGTTTTCTATTTTTTCAACTCTTTTAATATTGTTTTTAAAGTTTTAAAATAAAAAATAATTATTCTCATTCTATGAGGAAGAGAAATGACTATTCACACTCTTAAAAAATAAAATAAACATTAGTCATTTCAAAAAAAATGTCATTCTAACTATAAACAGTAATATCAAACAAGAAGACGAAAATATAAATAAGAATTTCATTTCATTCTTTTACATCAAACATAACTTAGATCTTATATTGGAAGAACAGAAAATAAAAAAGAAAAAAAGGCAGATGTTGCAAATTGAATCAATGATCAGAAATTGATAAGTGCAAGTATATCATGAAGCCAACCTTATCTTTTCAAGATCTCTCATGGTCTACTTAGGCAACTAAAGTCTAAAGTCGGGTGATTGATAGAGTTAAAGTTTATTCATAGCAGAAGACGTGAGATATAAAAACGTGTGCATTTCTTCTCCCCTCTTCTTTGTTTATTTATTTATTTTTTTATGCATCATTCTTTTTATTATTTTATTAATTATTTTATATTATCTTTTGAATCTAGACATTCTTTTACTTAAAAAATAAAAGAAAAAACAAAAAATTAAACAGTATTTAATCGAACAATATGTAGCAAAAGAGAAATCTCAAAATATTGGGTCTTGTAAAATAGGTACACAAGTTTGACCAAGCAAAAGAGAAATCTCAAAATATTGGGTCTTGTAAAATAGGTACACAAGTTTGACCACGTGATATGAATGACATCTTCACAAACCATAAAGAAAAGATATGTTATTTTTCTCTTTCCATGTACAAATGAGTGCTCACCACCACATATCATTGTTCTTTTACTCACATGGGTGGATACTTTATTTATTAGGTAGGGTGTTTAACTCTAGTTAATAAAGAGACTTTATCACTATATAAATAATATAATAAAATTAGCATGGTGCTAGACACGCTTATTATTTATATAATTTGAGATTTTTTTAAGTTCAATTATGTTAGGAGACATGCTTAAAAATATGTTTAAAACTCGATCAGGTCTGAAATATATTTAAAATAATATATTTATATATTTTGATATATGTATTTAATTAAATTTTATGATTTTTAATATTATTTTTAGAAAAAAAATAATTTATTAAATAATTTTCTTGTTAAATGAGCGAGTTTAAAATTGTATTTTTAACTTGATGAGAATAACTTTTAGTTTAAACTCGCCCTGAATTCAAACCCAAACCTGATCGGACTAATGTCCACTCAAGGAGCACTAAGTTTTCATCAATCTGTTTTTTTGATGGACAATAATTTTTCATCAATAGTGTATGGTTAGTTCATATGGCCCATCGTTGATGCTGTGGACCCACTGGCCCACATACAGTTGTTGTATGTGCTAAAGAGCGGAGCCGTTACTGACTGCAACGTATCCTCGACTCTATGGGCAAAAGATGCAAAGCATAATCGACACCTTTTACATATTTTTTTTTAGTTTATAAGTTAAAAAAAAGGTCGAAATTTATTATTATTATTTTATTTATTTACTTATCTTTAATTTATAAAATTAAAAAAGTAAAAACAAATTAAATTTTTTATTTATAAACTGAAAAATTAAAAAAAAATTTGTACCACCATTGATCTACGGAACTTTTGACCTTCAACTGATGCAGGGATGTGATTCCAATACACGCTAAACCAGCGGTAGACGGGAGCGCACCTGATCCTGACAGTTGTCCCTTACGCGACCTCGGTCGAGTCCCAATCTGAACACCTACGCGACCTTTGTCGAGTCCCATGTGACCACCGACACTGCCAGCTACACACATATTCATACCAAACGAAAGAATGAGTTCCTCTGCAGTCGTCATATTCACACTCTCTACAATTGCCTCATCTCTTGCCAAACAAAAAACGCCACGCGTCAAGCCTTCCTACTCCTCACTGACGCGGCGACCCCTGAATGGACCGAAGTGGCTTACGAAAATCCAGCTCTGCGTGTGCCGCTTGCACAAAATTCAACACTACCTCACTATCTCTTCTCTTTCATTTTCTTCCTTCCATGCTTCACAGTTCACACATCACACTCTTTTTTTGGCTCCTCATATCCTTTCACTGTCTGCAGATCTTTCTCTCTAGAAATATATCTGTTTTTTTTTTAAGGAAGCGAAGCAACAATGGCGAGAATGATGTTGATGCTGGCGCTCTGTGTACTACCGGCGCTCGTTAGCGCCACTCGGCCCGTGGCGAATCCGTTCATTGTGCAGGGACGGGTGTACTGCGACACATGCCGTGCGGGCTACGAGACCACCGCCACAACCCCCATTTTCGGTAATACGAATTCCCTATCACTCGTTCATTGCTTTGATTTCTCATCTGTTCGTTATCGTTCCATACTTGTCTGATCGGTATACACAAATTTATAGATATATACACATGAATGTATATATAAATACATGCATGCCTTCGTCACTGATCCACGGAAAAACTCATATATAAAATAATGTAAGTACAAATCTATGTCTGGCGCAGTAATTGCGCTGAGATCTTGTAGATCTACACCTAGGGTTCAGTGTAGATAAAATAAGGACTCCTTTTGGGGTCTGGTTAGGGTTAGCCCTAATATTGCATTTTTTTTCTTTTGCTCTGGCCCTAAGCATGCACTGTAATGTTCTGTCTTTGATCTGATAATGAAATGTAAATTCCCTAAATATTGGTCTTCCACGGACCTGGTCCGGCAGGCTTGTACTGCGTGACGAGTACCAGCTACCAGATCCAGGTCTGCCCCTTCCTGAAAAATCTAGCTGTTTATTTACGCGGAGTCCTTAGTATTTATGTATAGTGTTTGATCTCAGTTTTGTTTGACTGGTGTCACTTGCAACCTGAAGTTCTCTGATGTGACGAGTGAAGTTGTCACTTCGAACCTTAGGTGGTAAATTGTGGTGAATTAAGTAACCGACCAAATAATTACATGAAGGGGTATAAATTATTTACAGAATGCGATTTATCTATAGATATATCAATGGATGTGTCAATATAGATTTGGAAAAATTGAATCACTCAATGAAACATAAAAAAAGAAGTGTGAAAAGTATCTGCATTTTTTTTCCAAATTGAATCACTCAATGAATCATAAAAAAGAAGTGTGAAAAGTATTGGCATTTTTTGATACGTTGATACCTGAAAATGCTGGAGTGGACATCAGTCAATGTATTGCCATTTTGTGTAAACTGTACAAAATCCTGTAGAGTAATTGAATAAAGATGAAAGAAATACAATGAGGAAAGGAAGACATGTGCTGCACTTGTTTTATCTATAAAAACTAGAGTGGGCAAGTGCTATACAGGTGTTCTTCATTACGTTCTACCCCTCTTTCCCAACGTTGACATATTCTCCATCATCTTTTAGTTACTTTTCTGAATTTTTTGAAGTGGTAAATCTTAAAAGAAGCAGATCAAACTATATCAAACGTGTCAAAGAGGGTCTTTCTTCCATAAAGCAGTGTAGAACTATAGATTATAGATATGCTATAAAGATTGCACACGCCACATATGGGCACCTTATTTCACATTATCTATCCCTCCTATTGGTTATTAGTAGCTTTTTTTATTCTTGTTTCTCTTCTTTTTTTCAAATTAGTTATTTTCCGTGCCCTTCCTATGGAGTGAATTTGATGGGTTGTGAGAGTTGTGGATGATCTGGTACCATTTCAATTGTGTGAAAGTATTTCTTTGACCTTTTAAGGGAGGCAAGTATAATTTCGAAAGGATATAATGGAACACCAAAAAGCGTTGGCTTTATATAACAGGCTATAGACGATAAACAACACATGCACACAAAGAGATGGACGGTGCATTTATAGGGTCAATCAGCTAAATGGTCTACTAGGACTTGCAATCTTATTTTCCATATATTGCAAGCTTGATGATGAGCATCTTGTTAGGCGATTTAAGTTTTGTGTTAGTTAACAGGCAATGTTCCATCTCTATTCTATTATATAGAGCCCGCTCTTTTTGTTTGTAATCATATCCTTTTTGAATTGTCAATGCACTTGCTGAAAATAAAAATAAAATTGCATTTACAAACGACTCCAATTGTGTCACTAAGTTCTCAACTTCATTAATCACCAAACTGTTTACTGACAGAGAAATTGATTATAACTAAAACAATGGAAGGAGAAACTCAAGATACTATGTGATAAAGTGGTGCCACCTGTCCTAAAATATTTTCATAGAAAAAGTTTTTGAACTATTCTGATTAGAATAGCAATTGGATAGTGAAAGGTTTAGTGAAACCAGAGGATTTTACGAGGATTTAAGAAGGAAATTTAATAATGGTCATATCCATTGTTCTACATGGCTTGCTGATAGATAGTCTCATTTTAGAGAAATTATTGTGGTTCAAGCCCACAATGTGCCATGCGGCAATCCTGAGCAACAAAAACATTGATCAGTAGGCTGGTTGTGGTGGCAGATTGTGGCAATCTATCTGTCACATGATGTCAACTGCCATCATCGCAGTCCATTATCTAAGAGTTTAACTGTCATGTTTTTGTTGACTAGGTATGCCACATGATGCTCCAAGCCACTTGAGTTGTCTGTTTATTCCTAGATAAACATATCTATAGCTCTCCAAAGGCTAGACATGGATATAAGCTGTCTGTTAATTTACTCTTTTCAACATATAACGGAGAAAGAAATTACAACAGTGCCAGAACAATGCATAATACAACATCTTTTTCTTCAGTTCATTATTGAAATATAGCAATGGACTTGTTCATAAAACTCTTATTGGCAAATATGTGTCAATCTTTTGTTTTGTTCTCCATAAAAAAATGAATAAGAAATTATATTTCTCTTTTTTTCCCCTTTCTCTCAACAAATCTGAAATTCAAAGATGGCTGGAGTGTTTGCTAAGGTAAAGATTGATTTGATTGATGGAAGGGCCACTATACAAGACAACTCACTATAAAGGCATGAAAACATTTAGGCCCACTAATATTTTCAATTTGTTTTGTTATTAGTACTCTACATAAGTATATATTTTCATTAAAAAAATGAAAAAGACTGGTTATTAGTACTATATTTGTGAGTAAGATGATACTTTAGTATTACCCAAATATTTGTTATGTACCTTAGGCAAGTCCAAACATGTTATTTTTCAATCATTAAGCCATCTTTACACAATCACTTAGCTTACAAAAAGAGTGTCTGGCATGTTCCTATTGTATGTTTCCTAAAAGAGAATCCTTCACATTGTTAGTTGATTGCCTCGTTGTTCTTGACTTATTACTCAGATCTCTAAAGATAGTTCTAAAGCTCAATCTCAAATTCATGTTATCTCTTTCTGTTCTTTGTATCTTCATTAGTTTAAGTGGTGACGCAGCTGAGATTCTGAGGGGAAAAAGTTTAGGTACAATCTCATGCAGGCAAGTGGTATTAGTGGTGAATAAGGAGTAAGCACCATGGTGATTTTGGCCAATCATGAGTGTTGGCTTTAATGTTGGGCCCACTAATATGGGCTCAACATTAAAGTCAACGCTCTTGATTGGCCAAGATAGCCGTAGGACTTGCTCTTATTGACCACAAGCATCACCTATGTACAACAATTTTTTCCAAGTCTGAGATAGTGGTTTCTTTATAGCTGCAAGACTGCCAGCTCTCTGTTTATCGGTGCACTCCATTGTTCCTAGATATCCACCAGCTTTCATTTGTTAAAGTCAAAGGTTATGGCAGGTTAATAATTCTTTAATAAGAACATTAAGCGTGGATAAATGATAGGAAAAAATTAGCAGGAGAAGTTTTTTTTTTTTATTGGGTTTAGAAACTGAAAAGAAAATGGATAGAAGTTATTTTAGAAAACCTAATTTTATTATCAATAAAAAATGGATGTGTAAGTAATTTCATTTTCTTTTTTCTCTCTTTCCATTGACACATCAAAGCACCAAACATAGCATTCTTAGTTTTACGTGAGATGAAGAAAAGAATTTCGACCGTTATGTTAAATGATAAACACCTCTCTTCAATCAATTTTTCTCTCCCCCACACTCTATATGTCTACCAGTCATTGGCTCATCATTTCTGCTTTGCCATATACATATACTAGAAACTGCTGCACACATGATGTTTGGTAAGATGTTTTCTGCTGAATATTCTTTTAAGTTATTTGCGTTAGAATTTTTAACTTCACATATTATCCCTTCCACTTAATTAAGCTGTACTAGAATGTTTAATCCACATATTTAGTCTTTCAGTAATAAAAGAGAGCATATGTTAAAATCATCGTATGTAAAAACATCAATGATGTGGTTTTTCTTTGGAAACTACATGTCTACAAATGTGGCACGACTTCAAGAATCAAGCTTACCAAACTAGAGTGTTCCCTTATTATAACCATAGATATCATAACCGGACCAGACTGGCCGGATGAATTGGGAACTGGACCTTGAACCGGTATGGTTTAACTGACTGAAAAGACCATTGACCAGCTTTGACTTTTTAGTGTCTTTAATAAATTTGATGTATTTGTGGCTTTCAAAAGTTGAACTTGAGATGTGAGGGTAGAATTACGCAACACTTACCATTGCTCCACCTGATTTTTTGTGTTTTACTTTGCAATATAAATTTTATTTAATACCCGTTATATTGCAATATAATTTCTCTCCCCCACACTCTATTATATTTAATTTATAATACCGGTTGAACCGATGAACTGTGAACCGGTAATTCTACCGGTTTGATGTCCGGCTTGGTTCTAATTACTATGATTATAACAGTATCGACTATACTCATGACCTATCACGTTGGCAAATATTTTTGATGCATAAATAATCAAGAGGCTTTTGTACATGATTATACACATTTACATGACTTATATCAATCAGGGGCGTGCAGACTCTTAGTTTAGAGATTGCACTCCCAAAATGAAGAAAATTCATAGCACTATGGTCAGCTGCAAAGGTAACCTGTTTGATCCTATTCATTGCTATTATCTAGGAGGTAAAACTGACAGCCAATTATCTATGAGAATTAGTGTATGCTGAAATAACCAGGCCTGATGGACTGAGGAGATGATTGCTGTAATGTGTTCTCTGAGGCCCCGGATGGTTAATTTATTTATGATTCTTGTACTTCTGTTAAATAGGTGCCAAGGTTAGAGTGGAATGCAAAGACAGGAACACACAGAAACTCTTGTACAGCATTGAAGGAACAACAGATTGGACAGGAACATACAATATCAAGGTCAAAGAAGACCATGAGGACCAGCTCTGTGATGCTATGCTTGTTAGCAGCCCACAGAATGACTGTGCAACGGCAGATCCAGGGCGTGACCGTGCCCGTGTGATCCTTACCAGCAACAACGGGATTGCTTCAGAGAACCGTTTTGTCAATGCAATGGGATTTATGAGGGACCAGCGCTTGTCCGGGTGTGAGCAACTGCTCCAGCAATACGAGCTGGAGTCCGAAAATTAAGTGCCTCCTCATGGTTCTGAACATTGACCTTTGCTAGGCATACTCTATCGTATGTTTTGTTTATTTGGATGATTGAGTTTATCTAAGGTTTACTGGACTCTGTTAAGTTTCCCATTGTCACTGGACTCTATTTAAGATTGTATATTTGGATGGTTATGTATTAAACTTTGCCTGTCATTTCATGCTCAAGTATTGGCAAATACCGAAAGTGAATTATGCTTTTGGAAAGAGTATTTTCAAGGCTATGAGAACATGTTAAAGTACACTATTGTAATTCATTCACTTGGTTGGGGGTAGGTGCTGAAGGGCAAATGTTTTGAGTTCAGGGGATGACACTGACTAGTTGAGCAGCTGGCTCCATCAGTTCTGTTGGCACCATAGATGGCTTGAGCCCGTTCATGTCTGAGTCTCTGTTGTTTTGAATTCTTCTAAGGTGTTTCGTCTGTTTACACAGAGAGAGAGAGAGAGAGAGTAAATAAAACCCAATATAAGAAGCATGTAAAACGAATCTCCCTCAAATCAGGAGTTGCTGGCCTCGACCCGCCCTCCCCAGGTTCACTTACCATCCTAATTCTTCTTGTAATCCTTTTTAATGAATTAAAAAAAATCCCTCTCCAGATCCGTTTATCGTCCTTGTAATCACTTTTAATGAATGAAAAAAAAAACCGAAAGATCTGTAGAAACTGTACGTATGAGTGATACCAAAATTCTTTGTTGTTCTCTCTATTTTTTTTTTCTTTTTGCCTTTTTGTTTTTGAATGATTTTGGTTAGTCATTTCTGTATAGGTCAAAAGTTTTAGTTGCATCATGAAATTTCAAAATGCCCAGAATGATTTTTTGACGGACCAAAAAAATAAACAAAGTAGTGCACGAGACTTCTGTCATTGCAAGGGCAAGGGTATAGAGAGGTCAATGTAGGTAGTTATATTTTATAAAAAATAGATTATTTTCATGTTTTAAACTCATACTGTTCATGCTGTGATAGAGCAATTTTTTTTTGAATCCATCGGTTAGAGGTGTTCGAATTACTTTACGCGCACATCAATTAATTCTCATATCTAATCAAAAGTAAGCTATTCACGTCTAGAATAAAGTATTCATAAAAAATAAGAGTTCTAACTCTTAACTTTTCAAAGTGAGAACAAATACCCTGATCAACTAAACTTACCCAATTAATATAGAACAACTTTTTCTTTGCACCAAGACCTGCTTTTCTTTTGATGGAGATTAAAAGGGCAAAAAACAAGCAACACAATTTTAATGTCATGTCGGTAACGATTAGGGAAATGAAAAAAAATATTAAAAAGGTTTAAAAAAAAGCTGACAAGAACAGCAAGGCAATGATTTGGCATCTCAACCCCCATGGTTTCTCGGGAGAGAACTGAGAAGAGAAGAACAATGCGAGAGCATATTCTTGTAAAAAAGTACAGCCTTTCCATTGATTAGCCGCCTCCACAGTAGTTCGTCCCACGTGTCGACATCTGGAATAAACTGTTAAAATCCTTTTTTTCTCGTCTTTTTTTTTTTTTTTTCTTTCCTAGAATGTTGACCTTTTGAACAATTGTCTAAAGGTTTAGGACTCGTTTGTCAATTTGAAAGGGAGTTAGGTGGATCTGTATGTGCACATGATGTTCTGCGAACTTTGCACCAAACGCACCCCACACGAGGGAGCTGGGGTTAGGTGGTCTTAATTGGTGGCTTTGAAGAGCTGCCTTTGTTTGGCATTCATATTTTCAGACTTCGTTTCTTTGGGGGCTGGTTTGGAGGGTTAGGTCTCTGTACAACTTCATGAAGGGTTGTTTTGAAACTCTCTCTCTCTCTTCCTCTGCACCAAACCTCACTGGCTTATATAGCAAGTGGCTTATATAGCAAGTGCTATTTAGGAGTCATTTGGTATAGTTTTTTTTTATAATTTTTTTGATCATTTTTTTTACTTATAAGTAAAAAAAATTAATTTTTTTTAATTATCCAAGCTTATAAAAGTTTTAAAAAAAATTCAGTATTTTTTGCTTACAAGGAAAAAAAATCAAAGTTTAAGCTCTGCCGCCTAGTGAAGTTAACCAAACCACTGGCCTAATAACTACAAAGAAAAAAAAAATGGAAGAGTAGAGATGTTAATCACTCGTGCAATTTATGCTTGAATGAGAGTTTAAGCATGGCAAACGAGGCAAAATGATTTGCAATGATTTCTTCTTTTTTATTTGATTCACAACAAAAGCGGACAAGAGATTTTAACCAAACATCCTGTACAACCATCAAGAAACTTTATTAATTAAGTCAATCAACAGTTTCAAATAAAGCTTTAGGATTAACCATCATTAAAAGGCAATGAATATAAGTACCAAAAAAAAAAAGGAAAATAAATGAAAAGGGTAAAATACTAAACTAACATGCTACCCCTGTGGCATAGAATAATTTCTTGAGATTCTTGTTAAGATACGAATAATCATAAATTCGATTTCTCTCATGTGTGACCAACTCATCAAATCAATTTCCATATTACTCGGCATGTAGGTGTGATGGGCATCCTGTCCTAGGTAATTTCTATAATAAGTTCGATTTCACACCACGTCTATATTTTTTAATGATTAGTTATTATTTATATAATATATAAATTTACATAATTAATAGGATCAGAACCCTACAAGGATTCGGTATGATCGGTGAAAGTCTAGATTAAAGATTTTAGTAAAATAAATAAATAAATAAATTATATCATATATTTAATTATTAGAGACAGTAGAGATTAAAATAAATTTGGTCCAAGCATAACATTAAAAATAAAAAAGAAAAAAGACTTTGGGTTGCCTCTGTTTGTGCCAAATTGCCTAGTGTGGGAGGAACTGAGGAGAGACTTTGGCACTACATGGTGCCCTTTTTGAACCCACCTCAAAGACAACGATTTCTTCTTTGTAACTCTCTCTCTCTGTGTCTCTCTCTCTCTCTCTCTCTCTTGATTTTGTCTGTTGAGACATATAAGTGCTGTAACTGGCATCACTTTCATCATCATCTCCGTCAACTTCTCTCGTAATAAACTCCCGAAAGCTTGCATTTGCGTCTCGGCCTCGGTTTCTTCGTGATTCGAGCATATAATTTTCTGGCCTATAAGTAACGTAAGATCTCTCTACTCATTCTCCCACAAATAAAACAAAACTGTTAAAAATCTCTCTATCTCTCTCTGCTTCAATTGTGATTTCTCCTTTCGTTTGTATTGGGTAAGATTGATTCCTTATATGTTCCATTTGTTCTTTTGATGCGCTTATTTGTATATGTTTTCATGTTTTCAAGATTTTGGCTTGTTTTATATTTTGGGCTCAATTTATTATTGATGTCTTGGATTACCTGTTTGATTAGCTTACGGTTTGAGCTACTGAAAATGCATGTGTATTTGAATGATGCTTTTGTATTACGTTTTTTGTTAAAATGTTGGCGTACAGAGATATTATTGGAGTTAGATCTAATTTATTTCGTTAATCTCCACTTGAGGAAAAAACATATAATTGATGGGTTGTACTTGATTTCCTGTGATTATACCCCCAACAAATAAATCATTTTTTAACATATTCTCTACGTGAAATGATGGATTTTTTTGGAAGAAAAACGTGTTTTTTAAGATCATATAAGCTAGTTGACTTGTATATGTCATATAACTTCGTGGGTGTACTTCAAGATTTGTGGGTTTTATTCAGAATGAATGAAACCCTAATTATGTGATTATGGGTATGTTTAATTCAAATTACTTTGAGTTCCTTGCTCCAATTTTCCTTGTTGTGTGCTTTTCCTCTTCTCTTTTACTTTTTGTCTCCCCTGTTTGGACAATGGAAATATAATGAACCTGTTCCTTGAATCAGTGAGCTCACTTTGAGTTGAATTTGATTCTTTTTCTCTGCATTCCTTTCAAATCGCTGGAGTATATGCCACTGACATTATACAGACAATACTTCTGCATTGTTCACTAATGGGCGCTATATATTTGTCTAATTTGTATGTGTACATAATTACTCGAGGTTTTGTTGATTTTCAGAATGGCCGCTACCGCATTTCACCAAGCCATTGGGACTATTCAGTCCCATGGATACTTCATTAACTCTGGCTGTCAGCAGGAGCACAGGAATACTTCACTAAAATTGATCTCAAAGGGTTTTAGAGTCGACATTGGGCTCTTGAGAAGACGAAATAATTGCTCTGGAGAGAGGAGTTGTGTTGTTTCTCAAGCCTCAACTACTCAGACTGAAGTGTCCAACCCAGTTTTATCCCCATCAAAAAATAGCACCACCGACTCCCGAAAGAAATTAAGTAAATATGGTCTTGTTCCAGTTTGACTTCAATTAGAAAATAATAGTACTGTTTGTCATATGATGGTCATTATGTTGAGTTTCACATCTTTGTGAAATGAATGTTATTTTACCTGGGCATAACCAAGTTCTTTGAGTTGTTCTCAATTTTTCCTTCTTTACTTGGAGAGTCAAGTGGTTCTTTCTAGGATTCTTCTAATTCTGTTCCCATTTTCCATTTCAGATGAAGCGGCTTTGATCCTGATTCGACATGGTGAGTCTTTATGGAATGAAAAGAACTTGTTTACTGGTTGTGTAGATGTGCCATTAACCAAGAAGGGTGTGGAAGAGGCAATTGAAGCCGGTAAGAGAATCAGCAACATACCCGTCGACATGATCTATACATCAGCTCTGATTCGTGCACAGATGACTGCTATGCTTGCCATGACGCAGCACCGTCGCAAGAAGGTAATTTGTGGAAAAATCTTAGTGGTGGGGAAAGCTCTTTCCGTTTCCTTTTGTGGGATTTCTGATCTTGTAAATTTGATAATATACCTCAGTGAGTAGACTAGTTGATGCTAAGCATCAAAGGATAAGTAATTGATAGGAACATTTGGTTTTGAAGTTTTGAACCCTTATGTACCCAAAACATGCTTACAATCCATTCAGAATGCCTCCCTTTAATTGATTTAATACATACTGCAACATTTTTCACTTATTTTTAGATTTCAGGTTTTGTTTAGTTTAGAGAACCTATTGCTTCAAGATCTCAGAAAACCTGAAACTGTTTTCTAGAAATTTTATCTTCATCCACTATTACAAACTACCTGCAGGTGCCTATCATTATGCATAATGAGAGTGAGCAGGCAAAGTCATGGAGTCGAATTTTCAGTGAAGAAACCAAAAAGCAATGTATTCCAGTTGTCACAGCTTGGCAACTGAATGAAAGAATGTACTTGTTTCTTCTTCTTCTTCTTCTTCTTCTTCTTCTTCTTCTTCTTCTTCTTCTTCTTCTTCTTATTCCTCCTGCCTCCTGTCCCTTTATTGACTTCCCTGTGTTTGACATATAAACTGTTCTTATCTTTAGGTATGGGGAACTACAAGGTCTTAACAAGCAGGAAACAGCAGATAGATATGGAAAGGAACAAGTTCATGAGTGGCGCCGTAGTTATGACATACCTCCACCTAATGGTGAGAGTTTGGAAATGTGTGCTGAAAGAGCTGTTGCATACTTTGAAGATCATGTAAGCATGTTGTGTTCTTGTTTGCCTAGTGTAGGTATGAGTGTTCAACTCTCCTCCGTACAGGGACACCTAGATGACCCAACACTCCTCAGTACCGTTCTTCCTCCTCACACGCTTGTCTCCACGTGGCAGCCACCGAGGCGACGCGTGCACCAAATCGACCTACTCACCAAGGATAGCGCGAAGGGCACCTCCTCCAAGTTAAGACATCGAGAGATCCTCGCCTATAGGTAACCTCGGGACATCTCCTCCGCAGCGTTCACCCATGGCTTTGCGCTCGGCACCTCTTGGCATGGCCATAGAACTTCTCTGCCGAGCATCTCCACACTCAGCATAATTCTCCACAAGCATGTCCCTATAACCTAGATTGGGAGCAGGACCTAGGAACCTCCGCGCGGGACCACAAGGAGAACAAGTGGATTAGAGGATAGAGTTGAGGATTCGCTTAGGGGTCTTTCCTTTCCAACCAGTCTTAGAAAGAGAGGGATCTCCAAGCAAACCACAACGCATTTAATGCTTGAGCCACCTGCATTACTGCCATCACTGTCACCTACAAAGGCGCAGAATTGACATTCAGAATGTCGGTCTTCGAGAAGCCCTCAGACTGAGGAGCCAATCAGCAAAGAACTTCCGTCACAGGTCTGAGGAGCCAATCACCAAAGACCTCGACAGTTAAAGAACCAATTATGGAGGACCTCCTGCACCTATATAAAAGGAACCCCCTTCTCCATCGACAAGACATTCATTCTACATTAAATACTCACCACCAACCCTTGAGAATGTTTCTCAATCTCTCCAATTCTTTGGGACACTGTCACTCTCTCTCTTTCTAGGACCGCCTCAACTCTCTCTCCTCTACCTCCTGTGGTCCTCCACCTAGACAATGCCTCTCGTGGGCTTACCTCGAGTACCCAAACCAAGCACCCCATGCATCCGTGCCTACCCTTGTAGAGTATTTTGTGTAGAGTCGTGTGAGGGGGAGTGGTCAAACTTGTAGATGGTGACTCTTTGAAAAGTTAACGGCAGGCACTATCTAGATGGGGGACCATGGGAGGTGGAGGAGAGAAAGTTAAGGTGGTCCTAGAAAGAGAGAGAGTGGCAGTGTCCCAAAGAATTTAAAAAACTGAGAGAGATTCTTAAGGGTTGGTGGTGAGTATTCAATTTGGAATGAATGTCTTGTCGATGGAGAAGGGGGCTCCCTTTATATAGGTGAGGGAGGTCCTCCATTACTGGTTCTTCAACTGTCGAGATCTTTGGTGATTGACTCCTTAGACCTGTGACGGAGATCCCTTGTTGATTGACTCCTTAGTCTGAGGACTTCTCAAAGATCGACGTTCTAAATGTCAACTCTGCGCCTCTGTGGGTGGCAGTGATTATACGGCTCAAGCATTAAATGCGCTTGTCGTTTACTTAGAGATCCCTCTTTCTCTAAGACTGGTCGAAGGGGCACGACCCCTCAGCAAACCCTTAACTTTACCCTCCAATCCATTTGTTCTCCCGCATGGAAGTCTCTAGGTCCTGCTCCCAACCTAGGTTACGGAGACATGCTTGTGGAGAATTATGCTAAGTATGAAAATGCGCTTGGCGGAGAAGTTCCATAGCCGTGCCAGGAGGTGCCGAGCATGAAGTCATGGGCGAACGCCGCGGAGAAGATGTCCCGAGGTTAACTATAGGCGAGGACATATCTATGTCTTAACTCGGAGGAGGCGCTCTTCGCGCTATTCTAGGTGAGTGAGTCGATTTGGTGCACGCGTCGCCTTGGTGGCTGTCACGCGGAGCCAAGCGTGTGAGGAGGAAGAACGGTACGGAGGAGTGTTGGGTCATCTAAGTGTCCCTGTACGGAGGAGAGTTGGATACTTATACCTATATCTAGTTATCTAGCTTTCCTCTTTTTCACTAGCAAATGATATTTGAAATATTATTGTTGCAGATTGAACCCCAACTTCTATCTGGAAAGAATGTAATGATTGCCGCCCATGGAAACTCATTGAGGTCCATTATCATGTATCTCGACAAGTTAACTTCCCAGGAGGTGAGAGTTTAATCTCTGTGGGTGTTAACCTGCTTTTGTGTCAATTTCTGGTTTGTTTTTGACAAACAAGATTAATGCCTCATTTTTATCAGGTTATTAGCTTGGAACTATCAACTGGGATACCTATGCTTTACATATTCAAAGAGGGAAAGTTTATGAGAAGGGGAAGCCCAGTTGCACCTACCGAGGCAGGGGTTTATGCTTATACTAAGGTGTGCACCTTTGCCCCATGTTTGTATTTGAATCTTCTGTTGATCGAGGTATCCTCCACAATTACTTTTTATGCTCGTGGGCATAGTTTAAAAGATGCACGTAAAGTGTTATATAGTTAATGAAAATGACTCTTTATGAAAAAGAGCCCTTCTGTTTTTCTCCTTTTGTTTCTTTCTAGTAAGTTTACAAATTAATGTACCATCCCTTGTTCTGTCCAACTACTTATAGAAAAAAAAAAAATGAGAGTTCCATCCATTGTTCAGTGCTGATTACGTGGTCCCATTTAGTGCTTTCTATATGGAGCTTTCTTCCCTCCATTTATTTCTAGAGAAGAGTGAAAGAACAATGCAACACCGGCTTTGAATGGTTGTAGAAATTTTATGGCAGATTTGCTTCTCTATTATTGGGAGAAGTGATAGCACCCTTTCCCTTATTTCTGAGAAAAATATTTCTCTGCACTAGCACAAATAACTATAGTTAGAAGGATGTTCCTCCTAAACAGGATTTAGATTGTTGTAGTTATGAAAAATGTTACCATACATTTGGTAAATGAACAGAACAATGAGTATTTGCTAATAAATGATTTCCTTAGAAATGGTAAGGAGCCTAAATTTGCATGATCAGATGGCTTTAGGTACCAACCTTGGGATAGAATAATAGGGTGAACCTTCCAAAGGCTGCCGATACCAATTACAAGATATTTATTTGTGATAAGGACAAAACTATAAATTTTTTGGCCTGTGTGGTTGAACTTTTAGTTCCATTAGATGATAATCTTGAAATTATGCACAGCGAAAAAGGAAAACAGAGAGAGAGAGAGAGAGAGACTTCTTTCTTTTTTCTTTTCTTCTCTTTTACAAAAAATGTGACACTAATTTTTTTCTCCTTTCCCAAAATGCAGAATTTGGCTCTGTACAGGCAAAAGTTAGATGGGATGCTTCAGTGATGTACCGTCAGGTATAGGAAAATTACCAGTTTTGTTATGCTTCTAATTTCCCTCTTCATCCTTATCTTGCCTCACAATTTTTTGTGATTTTCCAGGGGCTTACCTTTCAGTATATTTCCAATCTATGTGAAAAGCTGGTATACATAAGCATGTTTTCTGAAACTCTTCGATACAGTTCTTGGTGGTAGATCATAAAGATGGCAACTGCTCTTCCATACATTCTATATGTGTTGTCAATTAAGCCTAGTTTTGTTCCTTTAGGGGTATATGTTTGTGATAGATTGTGAAATTTGATTCTGTGATAGAAACTGAAATAAGACAATATTAATGTAAGACTTACATGTACTAAGCATGCCCAAATTCACCAAACTTATTGGGGCTGCAGTTTGTAGGTTGTTTCTCTTATGCCAAGTTATTGTAATGTTAGTGATGGCAGATTTGTTTCAAATGGATTATCTAATGCAGTGTTGTGAATGTGTCAATGAAACTGAATCTCCCTGTTGTGTTTCAGCTTTGAAACTGTATTACATGATGTTTCTTGTTAGGTCACAGCTTCATATGGAAGGAAGAGGGAGAGTTTGTAAATGATACCTGGCCCCTTGCCCAGTCAAGGCTTTACCTTGGATTGATTGACCAGTCCCAATTTTCCTATGCTTATTACCGTCACCTCTGCCCTGCTGAATTATGTTGTTTTTCTTTCTTGAGAAAGTTTAGTAACTCCATTGAAATGGAAATAATAAGACAACATTGTAAACAGCAAAATGCTAAATTCACAACCAGTAGAACTAGATGCACAACTCTCTCTCTTCCACATTCTGGGATTCACCAATGCGAGAGAGAGGGTAACGAAACAAGCCATACAGGTTTGGTTTAGCCATTTCCTAGAAAACTGCAGAGGTTGACAACCGTTGGAGCAAGAAAGCTAACCCAGTGAACATATTTAGATTGGAGGTCATGAAACTTCTCACAGTTTTGCTTCAAATCCTACACAACAGCTCTTTCATACGTTTTTATATATGTTATCACTTGTCACCTAAGCCTAGTTTTGTTCCTTTAGGGGTCGATGTCTGTGATAGATCATAGACTTTGAAATTTCATTCTGTGATTGAGACTGAAATAAAGCAATATCAATGTTAAAAGACTGACCTTTACCAAGCATGCTCAAATTCACCAATGTCACTGGGGCTGCAGTTTGTGGTTTACGCCTTTTATGCCAAGATACTTCAGTATTAGCAATGGCAAGATGTTTTCTAGTCACTATATGTAAGGTGTATTCTACTTATCAAAAAAAAAATATGTAAGGTGTATTCTCTTTCTTATTTAGTTTGTAAAGGATATTTTCCCTTTCTTATTTAGTTTGTAAAGGATATGAAAGGAAATGGAGAGAGTGAGAGAGAGAGAGAGAGACATAGACATATTTTTTGGAGTAATTATACTTTACTTCCTTGTGATTTGAGTCAAAATCAAATGACTTCCTATAATACAAAAGTGAACACATGGCTACTTGTTGTTTGGACTTATCTGTAAAATGGACGAAAATCGTTAGATTTAGCAAAAATTTTATTATAGGGGTATTTTTATCATTTAATCTTTCCAAATTAAAACATTAAAAAGAGGATTTGACCCTTTTATGCTAAAATAAATTATTGTCTTTCAAGATTTTTTTTATTATTTCACCAAATCATTTTTTTTATGTTCTAATATGGAGATATAAAATGAAAAAAATACTTCTATGACAAAATTTTCGGTAAATTTAATGGTTTTTATGCATTTTGCCGATAAGTTCAAACCACATAAGGTAAAGTGTAATTATCCTATTTTTTTTTCCCTTACTTTTTCCTCCCTTTCCCTTTCCCCTTCCCCTTCCCTCTTAAGTTGAATCACACGGAGGGGAAAATTTTACAAAACCAAACAGGCTGCTGGTTTACAAATCCCCTCTCTCTCTCTCTCTCTCTCTCTCTCTCACACACACACACACACACACACACACACACATGCCACACATATTTTTGCACGATTTAGCGTCCATCCAGTCAGATGTCTGCTTAATAACTTGCACGTGAATCATTCAGTAGGGGACTGTCTCTTCTAACTGTATACTGTTTTTCTTCTTCGGAGAGTTCAGAAATTCCATTCAAATGGAAATGATAAGACAAGATAACATAACCAAAGAGTCAAACGCTATATTCACAACCATTACGACTAGATGCACAACTCTCTCTTCAGAATGGACGTCACAGAACTTCTTTCAGCTTGCTTCAAATCCAACACAAACAAGTACCAAACCTATGGGAAAAAATAAAAATAAAGAGAAGGCTGTAGCTGTTGCCAAATCAAGAAAGGCTTTCACCAAGGCAACCAGTTCTTTTTGCAGCGGTACGTTACAACTGATTATTCCACCAGTCATCATGGCAATAGTAAATTTAGAATGCTAACAAATGATATTAATGATGGCTAGATTTGCTGCTAAGTTGTTACACATTTTAGCAAGGCTAAACACACAGAGGCCATAGTCTATTACCCTTTTTTTTTTTTTTTTTTTGAGTTTGTATTGTCCCTTCATGCTAGTTTACATCGGCAGCGGCATTACTGCAACTATTTGTCACCTGCAAATTGTCATTCGGGGAGACGACTTCTGCACCACCCTCATGAGAAGAAGATTTATCTGCTTTCGCATCCAAGGCATCAGAATCTGGCTCGGAATTTGTAGGACTGAAACAGGGGGCCGTTGAGGGGTTTGATTGATGGCCTGCCTCACAAACATTGCCACTTGCCCAAAACGATTGCATCCTCTTATCATCTTCTCTCATCCTCTCAGCATATTTGTTAATGTCAAAACCCACATCATCTTTACCACCAAATGCAGACTCGAGCTTGTCCATGTCAAATATGTCCTCCATTATTTTCTTTGTATTAGGATCATCTGAGTAAACGAACTTGACTTTGTTGGCTGTCTTGGGCTCTAAAAAGGGCTTTACCAACTGCAATCAATACTATCTTTCAACGTAAGCAAACAGTAAAACAAGCTCCTGTGGAGACAATGACAACTATCATTTCAAAACAAGCCAGTTATGCTCATTAAAATACTAATTAGCAACAACAGCATGTTGTAAAAAGTATAAATGAACACAAACCCCTTCACAATGGCCAGAATCACGAAGGAGATGCACAGGTCAAAGCAAGATGATCGTATTGTTCTAGAAGTATCATATATTCATTAGCAGCCTTTTGCTGCGCAGAATAATCAATTCTCAGAGATGGAAAAGATTGGATAACCATCATGAAATTTCAGTGGTACATCAATTTTGGTTGGTCATAATTGAAACCAAAGGCAAAAGTTCATCAGAAATTAAAAAAAAAAAGAAAAAAACCTTCCTTATTTATTTTGTAAGTGGAGAATAATTACAAGATCAATGAAGTTAAAAAATGTTTGAAATATAAAGGAAATTTGTAATGCCAGAGTTTTGTTGAAAACTAAAACTCTGCAATAAAATCTAGGACAAAGAGACCTCCTATCAACTGTGGGTCCAAGAAATTTGCCACAGAAAATCCATTCCAAAGTCCATGTGCATCGCCAGTTATGATTAAGCAGATATGATTCTATAGCAAAAGTTCATATAGTGCCACGAAAAAAAATTTGGAAAAAGGGCAAAATGGTTGTACCGTCCAGAATGGTTCAAAGAACTTTGGTGGGTTGTATAATATCGCAACACCCAGCCTCTCAGGATAATAATTTTGCAAAACATGGGCTGTCTCCCTTGTCGACTTGACTGAGATATTTGACAAATTGAAACCATGGAAATCGATCAGCCAGATCATCTCTTCCTGGTTTTGTGGCAGATTCATAATAGCATTCTCCATGCAATACACCACGTACCTAATTTGTGCTTTTGTTGACTTTGAGTTCTGCAGTAAAACACAAACTTCAAAAAGTTGGCAAGGCAGAGCAACATGAGGTATGGTAGTCCTATTTTGAAACTTGAATCTTAGGAACAGAAATAGATCTTAACGGGGCCAAACATCAGCATATGTACAAAACATGCCTGTTAGAAACAAATGCAAAATAGGCATTGAGTTTCTCACTGAAAGAGTAGCAGTCTGACTGATACACTCAGAAGTCATAATGAAGAACCATTCAAACTATTTGGGCTTCAAAAGGTCTACTCCTGAGTATCAAAAAGCATCTCTTCACTTAAGGCTACTAAAAACAATAGTTGCATTATAGCATACGTACATTGAGGAAGGACCAAGTATCATATCAAACCTGGCAACTCGGTCTCATGACAAGAACTGTTCTCCCGTGCTTGTCTGCATAGTTCGACCTGTAAACTTTTCCTGTTTCTGCCTCACGAGCAACCTCATCCTAAATAACAACAGATTGTAAATGGATTATAAAGACCAAAAAACTATCTTGAGAAATATCAATGCTAGAGCTGGCAAAATTTATGCAGCCAAGTGGTTCCCCAGGCTTAATGGGACCTGATCAACTTCGTTTGTATATCCAATCATAAATATACAAGGTTCCTGTTAAGGTTTTAGACCTAATCACCCCAAAAGTTGATCTCAAAGGTAGAAACTAAAAGTTTCGTGTGATAACACGGGCCAACTTTGAGGGTATCCACCTTGTGTCAAGAAGTGAAAGCTAGGTTCGCATGCAGGCAACCTCAACCCAGATTGATTGGACTGACACTGCATGATGACCTTCTCTTTTAATTTTTCTGTAAACAATTGAGTGTGCAGGTGGGTGCAGGATGGTCTAGGGAAAATTGACTAATTTCATACTCAAGTATTGCCAGCTCAAAGCAGACATTTATACAAATGCCAGTAGGAGGAAATAGGCCTAGAACCATCATCAGAATGCTAAAGTCTAACAGGAGAAAGTCAGGACCCATGCCAAACATAGGAGTCAAATGCAGGAAACAATAGATTCATGGATTCTAACTTGAAGATTACAAAACATAAAGTGAGACAAATGATTACCCATCTAATTTCTTCTGGCTTGTATTCCAATCGCCATTTGAAGGTATCTTTTAGCATTTTAGTTGCCTTCTTGACATTCCAGTTTCGTGCCCTTAAATATCTTGAGATTGATGCATCAGAACAATAAATAGACAGCTTATCTGGCAATGGCCCAACCAACTTTCTCAACTCATCAATCTGCAATCATAGGAAAAATTTTGAGCTATAAAGGTTTCCTTTTGCTTCTAATAGCAGCATCTTCATGACTGAACATTAAGCTTTAACATAGAACAGAAGTACATGTATGCACACTAGGGAAGCACATAATATGTTTTATACCTTTTCCTCCTGCTCTTCAGATATCAAAGGATTTCCACTGCCATTTGAAGTGGATTTCTTTGAATTCTCAGTCATAGCTTTCAAAGAAGTCTTCCTGGAGGTTGACAATTGATACTTTGGAGACAGAAGTACTACCCAAGACAATCAATGAATAAACAAGAGAGATTTAGTAAGTACCATAATACTTCACTTTCTTTTTTTCTTTTTTTTGGGTAGCAAGTACCATAAAAAAGTAAGATTTCAGCCATCAATCTAAGAAAGGCATTTTCACCTCAAAATGGACCCCAGAAAGATAAAATCTAAGATAGACAGATAGGTACAAGACTAAAGCATATGAAATTTCATGGTTGTAAAGGACAACTTTTGATAGTGTACATTGCCATGGAAAAACAGAACATAAATTCTTCATACATTCTAAATAAAGTCTCTATATTGCAAAGATGAGCATATTATAAATTTGTCCTTTTATAAATTCTGAGCACTGGTTCAATTCCAAGATTAACCAATAAAACAAAAAGAATACCAAAAAATAGAAAAGAAAGAAAGATGAAGAAGATGACGCTGAAAACTTTTGCAATATTTGAATATATTTTTTAACACAAATAAATAAATTATATCTCTCTCGAATGGCTAAAACTTGTCAATGAGTTGATAGTTAAAAATTTAACACGATATCGAGCAAGCAAGTCATGTGCACAATATTAACAATCCCCTTATAATAAGCAAAAAAAAATCCATGTGGACAGTCCACATACAAGGAGCCACATGTGAAGGGGAGGAGGGGGAGTGTTTAGACCTCTCTCTAATATCTTAAGCTTCTAAATGAATTGGTTGCTAAATATTTAACAAAAGTCCACATTACATATCCCCAAACACCACCACCCCCGAGCAACTCTCCTGAGAATTCTAAGAACACCAACAATTACATTTTTATCACTTGATACAATGTTCACAAGCCTTAGTCAACCCTCCACCTTTGAAAATTTTAAGAAAGACATTGACATTGCTATCCGCAATACATATAATACATGCAAGTAAATGTTAATGAAACAGACACGATAAGTTCAGCAATTGGAAATTTGGAACCCTTAAAGCCAATAGGAGAATAACAAATTTTCTATTTCCCCCTCATCCACTTAAGAGCTTCCTTTGATTCCAGCCATTCATGTAAGGCCCGAATTCATTCCCTCTCCAAAACCCACATGCTTGCAACAGGAAGAGGCTATATCGTTTGAAACTCTGATATTTCAACATCCAACCAGCAAAAGATTGATCTCTCTGATTTCTCAAGGTGCACTGGCCGAATGGAAAAATAAATAATTTTTGGACTTCTTATTTTTTAGTTTTCTTACTTCTGTGGTTTCCCAGAAAATATCCTATAAAATATTTGGTCATCCACAATGGGCATCAATGCTCCAAGTTCTTATAAAAAGATATTTGCTTTCAACTCTTGGGCCAGTGAAATTAAGTAATCCAAGGTGAACATTTGGTCAATAGTCAGCACACATGCAACCGAAACTTCTCCAGCTTCTTTTAATTTCAATATGGTTCAAAAAAATATGTGAACTAATATAATCACGAGGCCGAGTATAGTGACAGAATTTTCTAAACAGTAACCACTAAGGCATTGTCATTCCTGTTGTAAGGCAGGCGAAAGTGCTGAAGTTCTATTTGCTTGTGGAGAAGTTGTCGGATGAGAAAATCTTAAAGCATGTTTTCCCCTTTTGAATGGTACAACAACAAAATTTGAATGTGAAGTAATTGTCATCAAAGAATATCTTCCAAGAGCCACTCCAATACAGATGTTTTATTAGGTCCCAACTTTCAGCTCGTCCTGTGTCTTGTTGGCCATTGAATACAGTACTGACGTGATTCCTTAAGGTACATAAGTGCCTCATTCATCCAGTGGTTGTAATTATATTAATTTTTCAGTATGCAAACAATTAGAAGCTAAATAGTGAAAGAAATCCTTCCGTGAGCTCATGGGAATCATACAAGTTCATGCAAACAACAACCCGAGATTTTTCCCCTTGCTGTCAGGTTAAAGCATTTTATTTGAAAACTGATAATGCCAAAGCTAAAATTGCTGCTTCCATAGCTCACTCAATACTTATCGGTGTAATGTTCTTTTAATGTGCTGTGGAAGCATCTATTATGCCAAATCCCAAGCCACATATATGTATAAGGTCAAGACACCAAGACTTCCACTGTATTATTTCACTAAATTCCTAGACATGTGTAAGAATTTGAATACATACACGTGTGAGCAATCTAGTAAACCAACGAAAGTGTGAGCAATCTAGTACATAAATGAATCATCAACCTCCCCAAATCAACAACTATGAAGCACTCCAAAAGATATAATTTTCAAATTAGTTCACGTAGGCCCTATTCCTCTACAAATTATGTTCATGGAACAAACCAATATTGAGTGGAAAATTCAGATCTTATGGAAAAGTTACATAGAAAATCATATTTACATCATGTGGCTATAGCATTTTTACAATTAAGAGCCAATCTCGATGGTATTTTGTTCTAAAGTGAAAGTCATTAATCCAGCCACATTATTCTTTATACAAATTCTTTATAATTTTTCTGTTTGTATAGCTTTGCTCAAATTTAAATTCCATTAAATGGGTTTCTCAAGAAATTCTATGAATGAAAAATGTGAAGCAAACAAATGAGAGAGAGAGAGAGAGAGAGCATGGCGCAGAGTAATAAGGATGAGAATAGTGAACTAATGTGAGCAACTAACCTCAAAAAGAGAAGCAAGATCTTGGTGGACTGTTGAAGCTTTGCCTGGTCTTGTGACTCGGAAGAGGGGGACAATGTTCTCGGAGATCTCAACGGCCAAAAACCGCGGAAACCGGTCAACCGTCAAAAGGGTAAACCTCAGATACAGCCATGGGAGAGGCTTGAGTTGGGTTTGTAGGAATGCTTACCGGATCTCTATGATCCTGCAGTGGCGCAAAACCAATGTGACAGAAAGAAAACAGCCAAAGATGAGTTTGTGATGCTTCTTGTTTCTTTGGACAAAGTTAGAACTTAGAACATAGAATAGTCAAGAAGAAAGTAGAGTAATTAAATAAATAATTTTTAACTGACTTTGCCCTCGGTCACTTGTCTTTTCCTTGAGCTCTTTGGGAAAGTCAAAAAAAAGCTTTGTTTATATTTATTTTTTATCCTCTTACAAATCAAGAAATGAGATTTGGATCTTATATCGACTCCATTATATAGTGCCATTAAGTTGAAAATACTAGTAGTCACATGCTACATTTCAAACTCCTATCAGATAGGGACTATCACGGCGATGCTCAGGTCACATCACACCCCATTCCATCCTTTTTCTCTAGGAAAGTTACACTTTTTCTAACCTCTACTTAGTCTCCGTTTGAAGATAAAGTTTTTGGTATATTCGGAGCATAAACTTACTCCCCCACTTACATAAGAGTAAATTTTTCACCAAGAATGTTGTAATGCTCTAAAAAAATTAAATAATTTTTTTTGTTTAAAATTTTAAAATAAATAAAAAAATAATTATTTTTTTCTTTCTTTTTGTTCTTTTAGTAATAGAGTAAGAATGATATAATGTTCTAAAAGAATTAAATAACTTTTTTTGTTTAAAACTTTAAAGAAAAAATAAAAAAAAATAGTAAATTTTCTTCCCCCTTTTTTTTCTTCTATATTAAGAGGAAAGAGAAAGAAAATCCAGAGAAAAAAAATTGAAATGACTTTCCCAACCCTCTTCTGAAATCTTCTTTCATTTCAGAAATTGTCACGTTTTTATTAAGCTTCTAGTAGTCCACCCACCATTTCCCAACAAAAAAAAAATCACAAAGAAAAGATGATTGTTAAGGTGTATCTTGGGACTAGCAAGAGATTGCTTTGTGACCCACAAAAAAAAAAATAGAGTAAGTGTTTAAATCATAAACGAAAACTGAAGAACTGTTAGTGCTACCCTAGTTATTAAAATTTCATCTCATTTTATAATATTCATTGATAATGCAGTAAACTTAGAAGATCAGTCTCGAAGTCCGTAGTGAATTATTTCGGTGCACTGAGAAGAGATAAAAGGGTAAAGGATACCGGTGTGGTACCTGCGATGGACTCTCCGATGTCAAAGTTAAATTTCTAAAAATATTTCACCACAATTTTTGTTAGGGTTCATGTTTGCGTACCTTATTGAAAAATATGGACTTTCCCTTTTATATAGGTAGTGATCGCTCCCTAAAAGGGTGACATTTAACCGCAAGTGCACAGTCGCGATATAGTAATAATTTCTCATAAGTACGAGGTCGATCCCACAAGAAAGGTGGTGTACGTAATAGAAAAACTTACCATGGATAAAAAAATCTTAGGAAAAATACTCCAATAAATAAAAATATGATTTTAGGTTAAGAAAAGATTTGTTATCTAATTTAAACTAAAAAATAAAAAAAAAGTTCAGAATCAATTGATCGAACCAATTGCGTCCCTTAAAATTTCAAAGGAAATAATTTAATAATTCAAATCCTTCGACTACGTCGTAAGTCTC
>CM065389.1:10457500-10460000 GCA_033060915.1 Euryodendron excelsum | reverse complement strand
CTAGAAAAACGTCAAACCTAATATATCCCCAATAATAACAACAATCTCAGCTTATATAGGCAACAAAAATAATAGGAAAGCTCGCCGCACCGTTCAAACGGCCTGACCCACCGTTTGAACGCCTAATTGACCGTTCGAACGGTCTTCTAACGCTTTTTGGACGGCTTTTATGCTCTCTGAATCTATTGAACGCACTTCGAACCTAAACTTGACGTGAGACCGTTCGACGTACCGTTCAAACGCCCTTAATGACCGTTCAGACGCACTTCGAACGCCTTTTCTGTTTTAGCGCAAATTAATCATTTTTTAGCTAGGATTCTTGAAAATAACACAAACCTAAGTTAGTACGAATTAGGATTAAAATAAATACAATTAAACATAATATAAAACTAACAATTAGCTAATTAAGACATGTAGATTGCACTTTTAGAATACAATCAGGTAGGCGTCGTGGTAACCTTAGGAGGGCTTTGCATGCATAGAGATAGTGGGAGATGGTTGTTTCTCCACGTGGCAGCGTGGCATTGGAGAACTAGACTGATGGCAGGATAGTGGGGGGAGTAATTGTTTAATGCTACACATGGCGCTCCCTTAGGAGTGTGCCAAAGCGAAGAAAGTTACTACTTTCTGCTACACGCGAAATCCTGAAATTGGGAGTACGTTATCATGATTGGCTATCATTGGTGGCCCCCACTGTCATGACAAGTGGGGGGAATGATCGGCACCATCCCATAAGATTTGCTCGAGGGGCATGATCTGTTCGGTCGTGCTCGGTCATGCCTGGTCAGCTAGAGCTCTTAAGGTTGATTTCTACTGTCTTCTTGTTCGACATGTACCCTGAACATCATATTTTTTATACAAGTGCCAGTCAACCATTGAGGAGAGTCCTAATTAATCCCATCAATTGCCTCCAATTTTTTTGAGTATCCTAAGTGTGATTGGGAGAATTCTTGATGATTCCAGGAAAATTCCTGATCGATCCTTATCATTCATTATCCACTCTCACTTTAATGCACTTGAAGTCTATACCTTCAAATTCAAATTCTATTTTATCTCAAGTAAAGCCAACCTTTGTTTGAAATGGGAAGTACAAAATTACTAGGTGTGTGTGAATGTGACTGGTGGATACAACTAACAGATAAGACAAGTTATGAGGTGATGGAGCAGATCCGATAAATGAAATGTGCCAAACAGGCTCGAAGAAGTGATATTTTGGATAAATTATATTTTGTACATATGCATTTTACATTAAATTTTATTTTAAAATTTTTTATTTTTATTTTATAATAATTAAATTTTTATATTTTTAATTTATTACAATGTTAACCTTTTGTATCATTTGTGAGGGAATTTAGGGGTTTTCATGTACCTCTAATTACATTATACATCACAAATTATTACACTATTGTTTTTGAAATTTTTGAAAGGAATTTGTATGCATGATTTTAAATACTTGTCCCTTGAAAACGGTCATGTTTTTGTCACAAACGAATTTTTTGTCTGTTTTTTAAATAAAAGTGAATAAAAAATTAACATTATAACAAGTTAGAAGATTAAGAGTTTAATAATCACAAATAAAAATAAAAGTGCTGAAGTGGTTTAATGTAAAATACTTGTTTTATATTGAAGATTAATCAAAAGTGGTGATTTGATGGCCCGGCACCCATTGGGTCGGGAACAATAGCCATGGTCACTAGGCACGTCACCGACATTAGGATTGTAATGATACCAAAAACGCAGGCCAGAAGAAGAAGAAGAAAACCCAGTTTTCCCCTAAACCTCCAGAAATCGTAGTTTAACCTCCCAAAATGTCTCACCAATACCAAAATAAACGTACGTATTGAGAGTTCCACAATATAATGAGATGACTAAAATCATTGGATCAAGCAGCCAAACTACTATGTCTACAGAGTTCTAGCAAGTTCGCGAAAATGGATAGAGAAGACAAACATGACTTTAAAGAAGTGCGTGTACAATACAACACAAAATGACATTAAAAGAAGTACTATATAGCTATGAAAATGAACAAATGTAAGAAAAAAAATAATTCCTATTACTGCACAGCTGAAGATATGTACAAACAAGTCTACCGGCCTCGGCAAAAACCAATTTTCTTATACAAATACTGTACTCAAAACCTTTCTATACACAATGTTGAATTTACCCACTGGACGCATGTTTGGCATTTCACGCCCCCCTTTCTGATAAACAAAATAAATGGAAGAATGAAGGTCAATCCTACAAGATTTTAACATCCCTCCAGACAATGTATATCTACGTTCTATGCTGGGACCGATCAGAGGCTCAAGATCCAGAGGCCAGTAGCTGTATGTTGTGAGGGAGGCCGGGGGGCACAAAAAATCAAAAGCATGAGTGGGAAGCTTTCCTCCCACTCCAATTCATCAGTGGCATCCACTCCAAGTGAGACAGGAAGTTGGGCCAGAATCTCATCAGGCAGAAAATGCAGCGCGCGGAATCAACCCAAAATGCTTCGACTCCA